>JAPVLO010001698.1:0-60357 GCA_027257055.1 Cephalopachus bancanus | reverse complement strand
TAAGCCTAGTTACTACGGAGAATTGTTCACTCTATCAGTTTCCCATCATCCCTTATTTCATTTACTTCTTTGCTTTTATGTCTCTTTTCTTCCAGCCTATGTAGTCTCTTAGGGCTGAGGCTGTCTTTCATCTTTGTCTCTCCGACACAGCACATGTCTCCCAAAAAATTAGGAAGAGATGGATAAATTAATTATTTGAATGGTGCCCTCATAACTCAGAAGATTTAATTTGATTTAACTTACTGTAGACATGGTAATTAATTTGATTCTGAAATTGGTGCATATATATATATATATATAAAGTAGGACTTCTGTATTCATGGTTTCTACCTCTGTGGGTTCAACCAACAGTTGGTCAAAAATATGGAAAAAAAACCCAGCAATTTTTAAAATACAAATTTAAAAACCAATAGAGTATAACAACTATTTATCTAGAGATTTCTAGAGTAATCAAGAGATGATTTAAAGTATTGTATAGGTTATATACAAATATGACACCATTTTATGTCAGGGACTTGAGCATCCATGAATTTTTGTATCCATGAGAGCCCTGTAACAAATCCCTCCTGTATATATAGATAGATAGATAGATAGACAGATAGATAGATACACACACACATTCCTATGCCCATCTATAGATATTTTGCATATGACTGATTGAGTTTTTAATTCTTCCATTTGTATTTGGTCATACTGGCATGTTAAAAAAAAAAACCAGTATAGCATTTACTTCCAAATTTTATTTAGCTTAGTTTTCCTGTGTAGGTAATTTGGATAAATATAGGTAAATTTGCAAACTTCACTTTATTGTTTTTCTTTTCTAATGAGGAAATAAAGTAATATAGAGAATGTGAGAAACTATTAAAGGCCATAAAGCACTTGCCTGTGCCCGGTTTTGTCTTGAGTGGAGTGTTTATGGCTGCCTGTGCTGCCTGCAATAAAGAAGACAGGAATAAAAGAAGCTTTAAATTCTACTTGCTAAAGAAACAAGGACTTTTGAGGGAAAAAAGTTTAGATTTCAAGTCTAAAGTCATTTAAAATGTTTTAAAGCTAGGGTGTTTTTTTATTGCTCAATATTTCTCCTTGCTTGTAGCCAAAACCCAGTTATATTATCATTTTGTGAATTATAGCTACCGAAAGGTATGTTTCTCTTGAACTTTCCCTGCCCAGACTGGACACTTGGAAGTTGCAGTTGCTGCATTTCTCAGCCTCTAGATGTGAGAGCAAAGTGACAGAATCATTCTGCCCCCATTTGGTCCAGAGAGTGTGGGCAGTTTTCCAAATAAGCAGCTCCTGTGGATTCAACAGTAGCAGCAAAGAAAGTTAAGAGACAGGGTGGACTGCTAACCAAAGAGGAGGGGAAAACAGGGTGAGTCACTTAATTCCATGAATAGGGATGTCTGTGTCCCTTGGCATGACGCTGTCCCCATGAGGGATCTTCTGAAACTTCCCTTCTTACTTCTCAAAAAAGCTGGAAAGCAACGCACTCACTGACAGCTTGGACACTTGCTGTTTCAGTCCCTGTGCTGGCACTGGATGAAATGCCCTCAAGTCGTTTTCTCTCAGGTGAGTCCAGTGCACAAACAGGTGATGTCAGTGCTCCAGGCAAGGGCTTCAGAGGCTCTGACAAGGAAACCCCTCCCCCTCAGTCCTGGGGAATCCAGGAAGGCCTCCAGGACTGGAGACACCAACGCAAAGGCCTGGACCACACACGGGGCATTAAAAGTCAAAATGGTGGACACTTTGAGAGGAGAAAGACACACCCTGCTGAGGGAAAGCCCTGGTGAGGGACCCAAGGCAAGGGAGAGCATGAGTCTCCAGGGCAGAACTGGGGAGGGGTGGGCAGGCAGATAGTGAGACGGGAGGTTGGACAGGCTTTAAGAAAGGCCTTGCTCAGGGCCAGTGTGCTGGGTCTGGAACGTAAATAACCAGCAAAATGGTATTATTAAGTAGCTCTTCTACATTATTTGCCATTGTTGATTAGAATATCTTTTTTTGCACCTTTGAAAAGAAGTACAAAATAACTGTCAACTTCCAGAGATTGCCTAGAAAATTCTGGGAACACAGTAACTCATCCAGGGTGGTGACTTATAGTAAATTTTCACAATTGTGACCTGTCTTCTCAGTTTCTTAAAACTTATTACCAGCTGACAGATACTGGTTTATATGCTCTCTCCTGGACTCCATGTTAACAACAAAATATTTTAATATCTTATTTTATTTATCTGAGAACAAAAGCTGGAAAGCTGTGCCTCAACATGAAACTAGCAAATACTGTGAGTGTCATTGTGTTCTTCCAAGTTGACATAATCCAAAAGCATATGAAACCTTTAGCTTCTAAAGGAAATAATGAACAGCTAGAGGCTGGGCGTGGTGGCTCACACCTGCAATCCCAGAACTTTGAAAGGTCAAGGCAGGAGGATTGCTGGAATCCAGGAATTCGAGTTGCCCAGCCTGGGCAATATAGAGAGACCTCGTCTCTACAAAAAAATCAAAACGTTATCCATGTGTGGTGGCACACGATTTTAGTCCCAGCTCCTCTGGAGGCTGAGATGGAATGAACACCTTAGCCCAGGAGGTCGAGGCTATGGTAAGCCATGATTGCACCACTGCACACCAGCCTGGGTGACAGAATGAGATCCTGACTCAAATAAACAAACAAGCAGCTAGAATGTGAATATTATCTTTCATTGTCTGACTGGGCTGCAAGATGGAAAGAGATGAGATATACTTAATTCATATACTGAGCAGATGACATCACATAAGCAACAGAAGATAAAGTCCTCAAACGTTAAAAGGCATTGGGATGGAAATTCAGAGTAAACCAGTATCACACTGGGGCAATTAACTAGTCCACAGCACATCTGACTTCAGGAAAGGAAAGAATGTCTGTTGTGTTGTGTGTATCATGATCCAGATTCCCCTGGAAGGAACAGTAATCCCCAGGAATGAGTTAAACATCAGGAAAGGCTGCCTCGGCTGGCCATCAGGTCCCCTAACTCACAAACAGAGAACCTGTGCTCCATGCAGTAAATGCAACTTTGACAAATGTCCCTTGGTTCCAGGAAGTTAGGAGTCAGGGCCCCTTGGTGAATGCAAGGAGCAAGATAATTATGCAAAGCAAAGAAATATTAACAAACATAGTTAAAGGATTTGCTCAGCAAATTCCCCAGTGAAGTATTATGTAGGGGACTAAAAAATAAAATAAAATAAACCTGGGGTTAAAACTTTCTCCAAGATAATAGGGGGAAAAAAGGAGAACTTCGTTTGTCAGTCTGAAAGATAATGTGAAAAGTAGTCTTGGGAGTACCTAGTGACACTGCTATGTTAAACAACCAAAAATATGTTTTAAAAAGACAATCTTTCAAAGTTGGTGACGAAGTAATAATAATGGGACATATCTTTGCTGTCACACATTGATTGAAAGAAAACTGACAGGGAAAAGTCACACTAACAAGCACCTTTTCAGGCTACCATAGCACCAGCACAAGTGTGATGGGCTAGGATTTGTGTTGATGTGCTGATGGGTTCCCTGGTGGGGAACCACATGTTTTCCATTATTCCACCCCTGCCCAGGTGCCCCAGAAAAGGTCCCTTAGAAAAGGTCTTGCTCGCTTTGTTTGTGCCCTTTCTTCTCTTCCTTCTCCACGTGGTAGACTCTTTTTTTTTTTTGAGTTGGAGTCTCACTCTGTCGCCCAGACTGGAGTGCAGTGGCAGCTCCCTGCCACCGCAGCCTCGACCTGCTGGGCTCCGGCGATCCTTCTGCCTCAGCCTTCCAAGTAGCCGGAAGTAGCTACCACGCCCGGCTGATTTTTTGATTTATTGTAGAGATGAGGTCTCGCTGACAAGGCGGGTACCCGCCTTTGGGAGGCTGAGGCTGACCTCAGCCTCCCAAAGGCGCAGGATTACAGGCTGAGCCACCGAGCCCGGCTACATGGTAGACTCTTAGCTGAGGCAGAAGTTCCTTCTGAAGGAAGCCTTCTCATCCCCCCAAGACAGCTCCTTGTTCTGTCACTTCCAGAGCCCAGTGCTCAGGCATCTGCATGGCATTTCCTGTGTTTTTATGTTGTGTTAATGCTTGTCTTTTTCCTCCTGGCTTTTGGACTTTTTCAGGAACCTTGTTTACGTTTGAATCCACTAGTCAGGGGCCGAGCAAGGAGAAAATATGCTTTTTAACAAAGGGGTAAACATGGGGGAAAATAGCCCTGAAAGCATAATTATGACTCAAGGTAAATATAAATACCTGGGGAAACTTCAGACATAGCTGGATCCAGTATACAAATGTCATTGGAGACTCTGTCTCTCTTGTCACTATTTCCTTCTGAGTCCTGGCTTTGTTCTCAGACAGGTATTTCCATGTGTCACATGTCCTATTATGATTGATTAAGCCGGTAGAGAGCTATGTACTCACCTCTTGGCTAGGGAGGGAAAAAGGAGGCATGGCCATCTGAGAATGTTGGAGCAATTACCTCAAGCTAGGAATAAGGCTGCGTGTGTGTGTGTGTGTGTGTGTGTGTGTGTGTGTGTGTGTGTGTGTGTGTGTACACAAAGCCACCTGGTCGGTAATGACTGCAAACCTTTTATTTTACTCTTCAGGAATCATTTAAGATATCTTCTTTACAATCTTCATTTTACTGTTAAAATAATAAAGATCAAATTATGGCTGAATGATATCACACCAAGGGTAAAGTTCTGGTCAAGCACATTGAAAAACTTAACAGCAGGTGAAGAAAGGAAGACAGGGTTGATATATTTGTCAGTTTTGGGTGTGAAGACAGATTTCTTGAAGGCATGTTTTAATTGTTTATATTTGACGTTAAAGGGAAATGTGAGAAATATATATGAATTTGTTTATATACACATTTCAAGTGTACTAAAACTGTTTGGACTGAATTAAAAATAGGATTGTAGTGATTAACATAAATGTCTGTTTTGAGTACTTAAAGATTGTCCTGTTGGATTAGCGAGAATATAAGACAAATTTATGTTTTAGAGTCATAATCACATATCTATTACCCTGGAGATAAGAAGTATAGTGAATTCATAAATTTTTAGAAAGATTATATGTAATTTATATATTTTAACCCTGAAATATCTCCAGGAGTCTCTGTACCCTATAGTTTTTTTAAGTAGTAATTTTGCAGTTAAAGTATGAATTTTCATACTTAATTCATGAGTGGAATAAATGTAGACTAAAAATAATTTCATGTTAGTTTATGTCAGGTTTTGTCATAAATGAAATTTAGTGCCAAATTTAAATTAAACAAAAGTTTGAGGTTTCAGAGCATTTCATATTTTAAAACTTCATTTTTATGAAAATGTTTACCTGTTAAACATTGGCTTGGGGAAGAGACCTGGCTTGTGCTTTTAACTTCAGTAATAAGATCAAATTTTTTAAATATCTTTGAAATATAACAATAGCTTTATTAATATCAAAATGGCAATGCTATTAGGCCTGACGCAGTAAAGCAATTAGAAAGCCTTGTGCTGGATTTAGATCTGTGGAACACTTTCTCTCTCCTGTTTATAATGGCTTGGCTTTGAGCATACATGCAGGCCTTCAGGTGTGTGCGTGTGAGTGTATGTGTGTATATGTGTGTGTTTATGTACATGATGTATGTACTTGTTCTTGACCAACAGGGGGCCTTGGGAAAGTGGGCAGCCTTCCTTAAGGTGTTGGTGGTTGTGGCGTGGATAAACAGTGACTGGCAGGCTCCTTCTCAGCAAAGATTGTACATAGTGTTGTTTTTTGAGGGAGTATATTGATTTTCTTTCTCTTGATAAGCTTTGCATATCATCCAGAGGCTTTGTTAACATTTTATTGAAGGAAAACAGACTTGTAATTGAACATGATAATAGACTCATTAACTTTTTAGATTTGATTTGTTTGACTAGGTGTAGCCTAATTTTAAAACTAGCATTGTTAAATTCACAAAGTTTATACACATCATACAGACCAACAAATTGCATCGTTATTTTGTATCAGAGCTGATAAAATAAGTTGAGTTTATATAACACTAAATAAGTCTAACACTTCAATATGAAGACTAAGTCACAATAATGAAGTTGCAAGATGAACAACATTGGAATGGCTGTTTTAAAGGCTCTACTTGTGTACTTTGAGGTACTAGGCAGAATGTTGTAGTTATGCTTTATTTGGCTTTTTTGTTTGTTTTTATATTTGTTTGTTTTTCTTAAAATAGGGTCTCACTATGTTGCCCAGGCTGCTCTTGAACTCCTGGACTCAAGCGATCCTCCCATTTCAGACTCCTCAGTAGCTGGAACTACAGGTGCATGCCACCATACCCAGCCAGCTTGTTTTAAATGAGAGAAAATGAAAACTTCACTATTAAGATGAATAATGAAAGTTCTGAATTAATAATAAGACTTAAAACTCATATTGGTTTCTTACAAGAGACTCTATATATCATCAAGTATGGAGCTGTTCCAGCCTGGGCAGTTTCTGAGAAGAGAAGAACAGAGGAATATCTGCTGTTGTTAGCTACAGACAAGATTTTAGTTCTGTGAGAGACATTTAGACTGATTTGAGGTGACAAGCTGTCTGTTTTAACTTGGTAACTGTGAGTACCTCTTTATATAGATGTAAGATGCTTATTACTAGTTTATCTCATAAGTAGTGACCATGGCCCAGTATCCTAAGTTAATCTCATCAGAAAACGTGAATGGATAATTTTTTGACAGGTATAGTGCAGTTTAAACTCAATACACAGACAGTACAAATATTTTTGTATCTTTAATAAACATCACAGAACAATAACTGAACGTATCTTTTCTCTTTTGTGGAAGCTGATTAGAATGTATCACCACTAACAAAGAGTGACACTTGGAAGGTTTTGATTTCCAACTGAATTCTGCCTCATAATGACTCAGCCATCATCTCCTGGTGGCTTTCAGACCTGTACTGCCTTTTCTTCTCTCTGTTCTGTATGTCAGGGCTGACTATGGCCCAAAATGGGATGACAGAGAAAAGGCAGAAGCCATGGGTGCCCCTCATCTCTCTCCAGGGGCACCTATGGGCAGTGGCTGCATTTCAAGCATTGTCCCAGCTCCCACAGACAGCCCCACTGCAGAGCTGTGGTAACTTTGCCACCTCATTGTCCCCCAGCTCTAGGTGACAGCTGACCCCTACTGAGGCTAATCTCAGGTGGCTTCCTTTCCTGGATAGCTCTTCTATGCCCCCACCATCTTTGTAACTATATCTCAATGTGGAATCCCCTCAGTTGACCTGGCTGGCATGTGCCCTGTTTTCCTAACTAGACACTGAATCTAGTGACTTGTTAAGTGCAAACTCTATACCCACTGCAACCTTGCTAGTGAGAATTGTGTGTCCTTATTACTTCATCAAGAGAAAAATAGTTTTCCTTTTGGGGATATTACTAAGAAAAATTTGAAGACTAAAATGGAATTTAACCCTTTGTAAAGAAAGACACAATATTTTATTTGGAAAACCTGTAATTGATCAACAAAATCTATGGAAATTTTAAACTTTAGGATGTTCAATAAAAACTCTAGAGGGTTCATGGGTAGATAAAAAGTCAGTTCTTGTTGCTAATTTTTTTTTTTTTTTTTTAGGTTTTACTAGATTGTGACTGGGATAAGCAGAGCTTTCAAGCTATTTTTATAATAATATGGAACCCATCGAATTGTATTTGGAGTTGACTGATTAGCTTCTGATCTTATATGTTTTAATACAGTTAGGTTCTTGGTAGCAATCTAATTATCAGATTTTGCTGGTTTATTTATCCTTACTTGTTATAATTTTCCCCTTTCTAAGAGAAGTGACATAGTGGAGTGAACAGAAGGGGGTGACTTTCAGGAGCATTCTAGACAATCAAGTTGAGGTGTTCACACTCTTTCCCCAGGAACACCCTTGACTTTTATGGGTCTGAAATGATGTAGAAGGCCAGGCCTCTACAATATGGAATGGGAGGACAAGTCAGCAAAAGGAAAGGATCACAGCCTTGTCCTAAAACTTGGTAAAAGTGTGAACACAGTTTCTAAGAACTTAAGGAATGCACATTTGTAGAATTTTGGATTTCCTATTTAATCCTAATAAGACTTGTAGAAAATGCTTATATAGCATTTAACAGTATCACAATATAAAGGCACACACATTACTTAAGGACGTATTTTTGTCAGGTTTATAAAAAAGTAGTTTAAGCTTTCATTTGAAAACAAAACAAAACTGGCCAGTTACTGTCATAGACTTGAACTCCCTCGTTACTTAAGGTTTCCCCGAGTGAGTACATGGATCCAAATGAAATGAGTGAGCCAATGGGAACTTAGGTTCCTGCTTAGGTGAAGGAATTCATTTAATTTAACATATCTTGTTATTTCTCTTTTCCGTCACTTACTTATCTGGGAATTGGCATTTGTAAGAGGTAAGGTGGGACCTCCCTAGACTCTGTTTATCCACAGTTAAGGATTCGGTAGTGGCCTTGCTAGAATGGGCAGCTGCCCTCCCAAATGATTAGGACATTCTCACTGCCACTCCCACAGGGGACTGCTCTCCAGTGACCTGGAAGCAACTTATTTGCCAACCCCAGACTCCAGTCACTGGATGGAACTAGAACAATGCCACCTGGAGCAACCTGGCCTCAGGCATAACCATAGTCATTCATCCAGCTCCAGATGTTTTCTGGGCCACTTACTGGGGCCTTGCCTTGCAACCCCTTTCCCCAATGACTTCACAGTGGTATCAGATTTCTGACCATTCTGCTCAGACTCTAGCTGGAAGACTTCCCTGGCTTTGGCTTCCTTGATTTTTGTTTAGCCTGAGCAATGAAGAGAAACAAAATGGAGAATTCATAGACAAGTTACTCCCAAAAAATCACATGCCTGTCTGTGAGATGACACTCCTGTGTAAGCAATCTATCTCTGATACCCAGGCAGAATCTTTGAAAAAGGTTCTTCTAACTTCTGTTGTGTTTTTTTATTGTTTGTTTGTTTTTAATGCAGATTGGAAATGTCAGAAAAGACTTTGAAAATGCTAGCCCACAGATTGTATAGGACAAGAAATAACCAGGTCATTCTGATAATTATCCTGTAAGAAAAGGTGGCATTACTGTTACTGGGAGACAGCTCTCCATGAGTCTTGTTTGTGAGGAAAGCACTAAGTACTTCCTTGTCTAGACCACCTTTTCAATGGAGTTTAGAGTAAATGACCTTAGAAAGTAGAAATAATGTCTCTCTCTAGATCAAAAGACAGAGTTGCTTATTAATCAGTATAATAAAGACCATGTCTCCCTTCAGGATAAAAGAGAGGCTTACTTCTAGCTATTTATAAAAGATTTGTGATCCCCAATTATTCACAGTTGGTGGGAATGTAAATTAGTACAGCCTCTGTGGAAAAACTATGGAGATTTCTCGAAGAACAAAATGTTCTAGCATTTGATCCGGCAATCCCACTACTGGGTCTATGCCCAAAGGAAAAGAAGTCATTATACAAAGAAGACACCTGCACTCATATGTTTATCATAGCATAATTCACTGTTGCAAAGATGTGGAATCACCCTAAATGCCCATCAACCGATGAATGGATAAAGAAAATTATATATAAAGTGGAATATTATTTAGCCATAAAAAAGAATGAAATAATATCTCTTGTATTAGTTATGGATGGAATTAGAGGCCATTATCCTAAGTGAAGTTACTCAGGAATAAAAAAAAAATTTACTACCATATAGCATGTTCTTGCTTGAGAGTGGGAGCTAAGCTGTGGGTCCTCAAAGGTGTATAGAGTGGTATAATGAATATTGGAGACTCAGAAAGGGGTAAAGTGGTAGGAGGGTAGGGATGAAAAATTACCTGTCGGGTACAATATGCACTGTTTGGGTGACAGGTACACTAAAACCCCAGAGTTCACTATTATACAATTCATCCATGTAACCAAAACCCACTTCTACGCCTAACACTATTGGGAAAAAGAAAAAAAGAGTGTGCTCTCTAAGCTCAGGATCTTCAGTGTAATGCAGAACCACCACATGTGCAACTTACTATCTCAGCCTGTCCACTTCACCCCAAGGGATGTGAGGTACAGGGGAAGTGATGTAATATAATGCTCTGCTTCTTTCTGCCTTTGCTCTGAGTTCTGCTGTCCTTTGTCTCTGTTCCAGGAGTCTCCTGTCTTCTGCCAGTGCCCATGATACTGCAGCGGACTAACTCGTTAGCTTGCAAGCTGGCTAAAATCTCGAATCCCTCAATGCTCTTGCCACTTACTCTAGTACTATTAAAAAAACCCTTCTTTTATAAAAATTGGTAGAGAATGCACTGAAATTCACTGATGAGACATTCACATTTAATATACAGAGTTGATAACTCATATTTTAGTTTTATTGCTCCATATGAGTTACTGAAATTATCTAAATATCTGTAACTTTTTATACTATTACCTATAAATACCCACCCCCAGTAAAAAGGCTTTTATTTGGCTGAATTTTATCTGATGTTGGAACAATTTGTGATTTGTTAGCTGAATATCTACTGGTAGCTTTCTGCAAGCTAAGAAAAAACATAAATGCTTTCTATCTATTTATCTGTATATGAAATACCTTCTCAATAGTCCAGCCAACTCAGCTATTTTGGAGGAATTACTTTATGTTATGAATGAGGATTTTTTTTTTCATGTCTGCAAAAAGCAGTTGTAGCTAGCACAATGTATTTCATAAGGGTCAGTGATGTCCTTCTAACTTTTTGTTCTGGTGGTCAGGAGTTGTCTTAAATCTTTTTCTCCATACCCTTGGACTAGCCCTTTGAAGCATTTGCAGTATTTCAAAAGATTGAGTGAAAAGAATGGTGTCTCATGTTCAGAAAATAGCAACAACAAAAATAAACCAGTGTGATTTGCATGCTACCCTAGGGGAGGACTTGGATTTGTGGGCAGGACTTCACCGACAAGCCCTAATCTGAGCTCTTTTGCAGGCACTTGATAGTCCATGTGTTCTAGCAAGATGCACACACCCTCACCTGTGGGTTGAAGCCTGCAGGAAGGAGGGTCAACTAATGTGCCACTGCTCCAGGTAGGATATGTTCCAGTTAACTAGCAGTTGTGCCATTTGGGGTTGGTGAAAGACTTGGAGTGAAGAATAACCTGGGTCCCAAACCCCTGGCTTTGGGACACTTCTCTGTAAAATGGCACACGCCATATTTTTTAGTGTAACATTTTACCTGGAATGTGTCAGATATAGTAAGCAAGGTCTGCAGCAGCTGTCATCTTCTACCAGTAGATCTCTGCAAGCTAAGAAAAAACCGAGAATAAACCGAGTTTCCTCACTTGGACACTAATGTTGGTGTAACTCAAAGGTTCTCACTATGTGGTCCCCAGAGCAGTAGTAACAGCATTGCCTGACAACTTGTTAGAAATGCAAATCCTGACCCCACCACAGAATTTAAGGGTGAGCCTTAAATTCTAGTTTAATTCTCTAGTTTAACATGCACATTCCCCCTTCCCTCAAAATGATTCTGATGCACCCTAGAATTTGAGACTCTGGGTGCTGCTCACGGTGTCATATGTCAGAGAATAAGGTTAGTTAGATTATAAATAGGGAAAAAACAAAGAGTGGTGCCGCCAAATATATGAGAGCAACAATAGCATTTATTAACTAAATCTATTAATTTTTTTATTTAAGAAATATTTGGAATGCCTATCCTATGCCAGGTACTGTTAGGATACAAATATGAATAAGGCATTCCACAAAGATCTCAGGGTGGACAATCTATGAGCTGCAGGCAAAAATCTAACTTACCACACATTTGTGTAAATAAAGTTTTATTAGGACACAACCATATCCATTCATTTTCATATTGTCTATGGCTGCTTTTAGGCTTCAGTGCCAAATTGAGAAGTATGACAAAGACCATATAGTGTCTTTTATGTGAAGACCCCACCACAGAATTTAAGGGTGAGCCTTAAATTCTAGTTTAATTCTCTAGTTTACATAAAAAATTGTTGACACCAGGTGTAGGATTATAAGGGAAAATGCTTTCCACATTCCAGATAGTTAAATAAAAATTGAATTTTGAGTGACTGTCATATATAGGGGTTCTCTATCATCCTGTAGTATATGTGCATATATATTTTACAGTAGCAGAAAACTTAGCTTCACAGATATACCATGGAAGGCAGAGAGACTGACAAAAGCAGAGCAATTTCTGGACCTTGGTGTGTGAATGGAAAGAAGGGATGTGAGAGCAAATACCAAAGTTATAAAAGGAAGAAATGAAATAAAATTAGTAGAGAGGAGAGAATGTTTTCAATCAAAAGGATGTGACCTATGTGGAAAGCTAAAATAAAGGGATATATTTCAGGACACGGAAGGGAAAGGAACTTCAAGGAGAGAGTTACTGGATTTGAACATACTGAGCCACCTGGCATAGTGGATGCAAATTCTGGGATGGTGAAACCAGGCAGAGAAAGAAGAGACTCTAAATGTTGCTGGGAGAGTCGTACTCTGCTGCTGTCCTATGTGTCTATCAGAAGCCCATGTATGCTTGTGTGCTTGTCTATAGGAAGGTCCTCTAGATTGATCCCTTGCTCTGCTAAATGACCAACCATGTAGTGAAACAGTAGAAAAAGCTCTGGGTTGCCCTTTGGACGCTTGGCGTATTTCTTGGCTTCACCTCTTATGTTCTGATCATGGGCACATCATTTCATGGCTCCAGGTCTCTCATTTCTCATTTGTGAGATGCTATTTTAGGCTTCCTGCTGCATGCACATTCTGCTATTCTTCTAGACTCCCTTATTATCGAGGGCATTGCTGAACAGCGGCACAGAGTGTGTCCCCGCTCCCTGGCTTAGTGAACAGAAGAAGCAATGATCAGCACCGACATTGGGACCCTTCTAAAAGGGAATCATTGGCCAGTTTGGCAAAGGCCGTTCTTTCTCGCAAAAGATTTGATGCTGATGTATTTCTAACTCACACCTTCTAACAGATTTCTTCTCTTGCTGAGAGATTGTTTACTGTCGAAATGTGTAGAGGGAAAAATGGGCAGCCGGGATCCACGTGTGTGATTGTATTTCTCATTCTTTCAGGAATTTTTCTTTAAATGCGGAGCACACCCGACCTCTGACCAGGAAACATCAGTGGCTTTGAACTTGATCACAACGAACAGTCGAGACATCACTTGCATAACGTGCACAGACGTTAGGTAAGGATCTGGAAACCGTGTCATTCTCCTCACTTTCCTGACACTGTCCTCCCATGCGAACCTTCATCAGTGACCTCTCTTTACTGGGGAGTGACTGATTCATTCTGATGTTGTCTGTCAATTTGGGTATATTTTAATAGGATGAAACTATTTCAAATGCCAATTGCTTCACTTAGTTAAATAGGGTCCTCAAATATGTGAGATGGCATGTCTAAGAATAGTGTAGTCTTAGATGATATATACTCCTGTATTTGAGTGTAAATACTCCTGTATTTGAGTGTAAAATGTAAATTCATCCAGATCAGTAAGTTCTAAAATAAAATTAAAATACGATACTAAAATTAGAAATTAATAATTTATGAGCATGGTTTATTCTTGACTATATGGTCCATACATTTTATTTTTAAAATATCTTTTCCATATACTTCAGTTCCTCCACATATTTGTCTACATTTATATTGAGCTTCACACACATTCCTGCACCCAAAATGAAAACGTGTAGCTAGTTTTGGATCTGGTTATTTCTAACCCCTAGTGAATACAAGGAAAGAAAGAAAATGTGGAGATGGTCTGTTAGGAAGAAAGAGAAAATGACTAGATTTGAATTGTAGTTTAGGAGCTAAGGACAAATTAGAAGAAACTGAGTCTGTTTAATCTGCCGAGCAGACAGTGAGAGTGGAAGTTCTTACTCTACACTATTCAAATGGATGGAAGAAAAGAAATTAGGTTCATTATAGGTTCATTACAAATTCTCTGAGGTTGGCTAAAAGGCTCAAATTGCAATAGCAAGAACTTAGCCCAGGTATCCAGAAGAACTTTTTAGTGAAATACCAAAATGAATGAATAAATAAAGGCAAAGACTCTTTTGTTTCAAATTTTAAGCAAAAATAGCCATATAACCTAGTCATTTTACACGTTGTCTCTCTTTGACCTTTGAGGCATTGCTGACTTATTTCTATACTAGATGGCCCTTTAAAGTGGCTTTAAAGTCTATGATTTCATGATTAGCAGGTATTCATATTTCTAACATGGCATTTTTCTATTATTTAATACATTTAAATTAAAATGTTGACTAATAGAAACCTAAAAAGCTTAACAACATCTGTTGAGCAAACCTGTTTCCAGGAAGGAATAAAAATGAGATGTGTTTTTCTTTTAACCACGTTTAGTCACTGCTGAGGCAGGACGTACCACAATATTCCCTAAAAAATGCAACATTTCTGCCTCCCTTGGCAAGGTGAATGAATGACTGCGTATGGCTAATGCTCTCAACATGCAAGAAGAACAGCTAAGATGATGCTTCTGGTATTTCAGGAAAGAAATTACAAAGTGCTAAAAATGAGGATTCAGCTGCTCTAAAAGGAGTTGGTAATTAAAAATCACTTTTTAAAGAAAAAATTCAAAATGTTTTTCTGTAAGTCAGAATATAGCCTACCAGCCAATATTTTAAACCTTCCATTACAGTTGGTAAATGACATTAAAATATGTGGTGGTGATCATATTATCTTATTATGAGCATTGCCCTCCCTGTTTCCTGCTGCCAAATAGTCACTTTTCTATTAATAACTGGCAACATCTTTCAAGGAAAATGAGCCACCTCTCATATACACAGGGAGATCATTGCTGGAGAAATAATATTGTCACAATAAGGTTTTTCAAATTATTACTTTGGGGAAATTGTATAAATAGAAGCTAAGCTACTGTATCTGGTTAAATTTAAATATGTGCGCAGGTAACCAGCCATGTGATTGTATAAGGTCCCTAGTTGTATAAAGCTGCAGACAAATGCCCTATATACAGGAAAGAAAAAAGGACTCCTTATTTTGGTGGATCTGTGCATGATGACGAATTGGGCACTCTAGTACAGTGTGTTGCAGTTTGTTAATTGTTTGGGGTCTTTTCCTGATGATGCTTTCGTTCCTAATGATACTTTCTTTTATAACTTAGAAAAAATTCACTAACAGTAAACTACAACAAAAAAAGTTAGAAATTATTTTTGCCCTAATTGTTAGTAAAATGTTGGCTTAATTCTTTCTTGTATCTTAACTATGCCTGAATATTTCACGTGTATATGTATGTGCAGTATACAGTTATATTATATTTATGGTTTTGTATCTGGCTTTTTCCATTTAGCATGACACCATCATAAATGACCTCTGCCATGAAATATTCCACTAAAACAATCTTTAAACAATAGATACCTAAGATTCTGTCATATGAGAGTATCCTATTTCACCATTCCCTATTGTTGATCACTTAGATTACTTCTAGTTTAAAATAAAAAAGACTAAAATCCATATTCATTTACAGAAGTTATTGACTGCATGCTTTGAATCTAAGACCTTAGTCACAGAAAGAAATAGGCCAATGGAAATGGACGTTTTAAGGTTCTTGCTGCATATTGCCAAAATTCTTTCCAGAAACTGCACCATTTTAGATTGTGATTGCCTGTATTTGAGAGAGTTCCCTCCAGCATTGAGTATGCTCATAATTTTAGTCTTTGTCCATGTGATAAAGGATATTATTTTTATTAATAATATTTGTTTTTTAATTGTTATTCATGAGTTCAAGCATTTCTCATTTGTTATTTGCATTTTTTATTGTGCGAGAACAATGCAAAACTTTCTCGGTAAAAAATGTTTGTGAAGAATGTACAAAACAAATCTAGTCTCAGCGATTGCTTTCTCATTCACTATTTATCATATCAATGTGTTTACTCTTAACATTCACTGACTTTTCAGTTTATCTTATATTTCTTAGGTCTTTATTATATTTTCCTGGAAACAGCATATCTTCCTCAAGTTAAATCAAATTCATAATTGATTAGAGATTTTAAAATAAAAGGTTTTTGTTATCTATTTATATTTTATGATTACTTATTTTATATGTATTACTCATAGCATCAAAAATCAAATTAGATATAGCTAACTACATAATAGATTAAAATTGGAGGGTAATGTTTATTTACCTATAAATATATTTTCTTTGTACTCTTGTCATACTAATATAAAGTAATAATTTTATTTATCTTTGTGCTTTATAAACATGCTTTTGTACAAAAGATTTATGTCTCTTTTATTAACTTTTTAATAATAATTCAAGGAAACCCAATACCACAAAGGTAAGTTTTTGACCTTAAGAGAATAGCATAATCTCTTTGGCCTTCAGTTTCTATATGAAATTCAGAAATTTTAGTAAGTCATCTGCAAGACTCGGTACAATGGACTGCAGAAGTGGGGTGTAAGACTTGTTCACAGCTTATAAATCCATTGGGCCAGTTGAGGAAACACTTGGTTGTAGTCTCGTCTACTGACAAATGCAGAAATCAAAGATGAGCTTTTCAATGATTCTGCCTGCCAAATCATGCGCATGTGGTTCTAATGTGTGGGAAGATATATAAGAAAAATGTGCTATTCATTGCCAATTTTTAGGCTTAAATTTTAATTCAGGTACCCGGTTTGTGTCCTTTGAGTTTACATTCAAGATAAAATATTTTTCTCTCTCTTAAAGGAAAGAGTGAGCTATTTGAGAACTAGAACATCCTAAGGTTTTATGTGAACCTACAGGTTCTCTTCCAGCATCAAGCCTGGTTCTCTCCTCTCCTCACCAATAGAAGTGACTTGTTTTTGTCCATTCCAGAGTACTGGTGGGTAGTCTGGGTTTTATGAACGAAAGCACGATGACTTGAACTGAAAGCAAGTCAAGCACAGAAAGTATAGCACCTGAAGGCAGAACAGCTGTATTGGTTAGCATTTCCAATAGAAATGACACCAAAAGGTCCAAAATGTTCTCCATTTGACTCAGGAATAACAATATTAAGTAGTGTAAAAATGGCATGGGCAAAGCCAAAAAGATTTTTGAAATCTTTCCCTAACCAGTGTGTATCTTGCAGTTCACCCTGTGTCAGTGTCCCGCAGGTGACAACCATAGTTTTGCTCTTTGAAGCTCACTTTATAATATTATTCTTCTAAAAATTTTTGAATGTAAAATTTAAAGACATACAAAATTGAAAAATCATTACCATGACTTTGTTTGTCAAAGAATAAAAAAGTCATCCAACTCTTCCCCTGCTTTTCTCCTGTTAGGGTCACCTGGTGCATTTTTCCCCCCCAACTTTATTCATCATTCCCCAATTTCTGTAGTTGAAGAGGAACTAAAAAGTAACCATATTTGCATAGTCAAAATTTAACCTTCCAGACACATGTTTTAAAACCCAGTTCCCTGCAGAGCATTAAATCTGAGAAGCGGTACTACCTTGTAATTTCCCTCAGCTCTTCCAATAAAGACATGTTTTTGATGTCATTGTTGTTTGATATAAATGGTTTTATAATTTTCTTGCCTTCAAATTTGTCTTAAAATAAAATTCATTCAGCTTATAGAAGCAATACCGCCATGGATTGCAGACTTTAAAGATTTACTTGGACCTAGAGATTAGCAAAGATTTATCTCAAAGTCCATTTGTACTTGCTTCTGGTGTTCCTGGGGGAGAGTGATTTAACTATCATTCGATGGTATTTGGGTATGCATTCATTCATTCACTTAACAAAGAGAGATAAGAAATGGAGATCTGAGTTATATTCTCTTTGAATGCGTTTGTCATGTCTTAAGCTTCTTTTGTTAATTCACATTTTAATTTTGGTTATAGCTGGCATTTCTTTGTGATTTAAAATTGCTATATAAGTTCTTTATCCATCTAATTTTTTGAAACATTACTAATGGCTATCTTTTATCAACTTAATCCTTTCTTAACATTTTGTGGTCAGATGGGACTGGATAGTTTATCCATCTGGCTCTAAGAAGCATGGTCAGAAACTCAGATATGCTCGCATAGAATTTAACTGGAATCTTTAGCATGGCCTTTTACAGTGAGTGCCTTTATTTCTGTAATGGAAAATTGTTAGAAGTATTTTGTATGTGGCAGCCATAGAGTTCTGTTTGTGCACGCAGAACTGTGTATTTCTCCTATTAGACCCAAATAGTGCACATACTCCTGGGTACCGTATCATACCAGGAACAAAAGATGCCTTTATGGAAGTGTGGAGCATGTTTTTGGAGTGTCCATTTCACAAAGCTTATAGAGAAGGGTACATAGTGTAGTTTAGCTGATCAAGAATACTATATTTATATTATAATAAACAGGAGTATGTTCTGGAGAAGAATGGAAAATCTTTTAACTTTTTAAGATGAAAGAGAAAGCTTCAAAGATATATCTTCTAGTTTGAAGCACAGTACTTCACACTGTGCCCCAGACTCCATGAGGGTAAATACTATGCCAGACATGATTCTTTCCTGGCACCCTATGAGCTAAGCCCCTCTTGAGGGAGAGCCATTATAACCTCTTCCAGGAAGAATTATCCTTTGCATAAAGACTCCCATAAGAGGTGATCATCTTGCCTTCTTTGAAATTCAAATGTAGTACTTAGTGACCTGTACTTCTTTAGTTATATTAATTTAATTTAAATTTCCATCTATTAGATGAAGAAATTGAGGCCAACATGGTTTTAAAATGACATCTGAGCATACCACAAGATGGCGGTTAAAGCAACCTGCAAATCAACGTCTGCATGGTTTGCACTCTTTGGCTTTCATTGCACCCTACCTCCTGCACCCTCCCTGCCAACCCCTGACTCTGCTTGGCCTTGGTTTTCTCCGTAAAAGGCAAGGCTATCTGATGAGGCTGAAAGATCGATTTATATGTGAAAAGAAAAATATAGTAGTAAAGTGAAATATGGAGACAAGAAAAAAAACCAAAGTTGCTGCTTGTACCCCATCTTTAAAAAACAGTAAGAGTTGAGGAATAACAAACAAACAAATAAAACATAGCTGTTCCCAACTCTATTGCTCTGAAAAATTGCAAGTCACTTGAAGGGCAAAGTCCAGACTTGTCTCATGTGCCTACCTGACTGGTCCTTCCCACAGTGGCCAGTATGAATCTTTGCATCAAAGAGATTTAAATAAATGCTTGCTGACTTAAAGGAAATCTGTTTCTGCAACAAACAGAAAGCAAGTTCTTTTTGTATGAAACAATCTCTTTTAAAAAAATCCCTTCTGAATGTAATAGACTTTTCCAAAACTCAATTAAATAGAACAATGAATTAGTCAGAAATCAATGGAGAGTTTTAAGGAGCAATTACGGATAAGAGGGAATGGCCAATTTTGAAGTCTAAGCCACAGGATATAGATTACTCAGCCATGTTGTTTGGGGTCAGTTACTTATGAAAACATAGAAGAAATATTTTATCCACATTGATACTTTGAAATGTGAACCATGTCAGTTTTAATGTCAGTCCATGACCTTCATTTCTCCTGCGGTGAACCCTGTAGATTTCAGACCCGAGCAGCTGCATCAGCAGGGCTTCATAGGGATGTTACAGGTGCTTGTGCATGAAATTCGTATGCCTTACCTTTTCATTTAACTGTCACTGTGGGTGCACAGCAGCCCCCGCTGGCAAGAGGAGGGCAATATTGCAAATCCTCCTGGACCAATTTAGTATCCGTTAAGGTCAGCCTTGCATGTTGTAACCGTCTGGATTTTAAGCAGTTCAGTTTCTGCTGGTAGATGTTAAAAAAGAAGAAACTACGTTCCTAAAGCATCCACGAGGCCTTTGCTAGGAAATACTGACAGCAAAGCTTTATTTTTAAGGTCCATTTTCATTGTAAAGAAATGCCCACAAAGTCTTCAAATAACTTTTTTTTATTTAGAAGACTATTTTATGGCTTGTGTATTTCTTATTGCAGTTTTATCCTTGTTATTAGTGATTTATTATAAACTAGGTGAGAAGAAGAAATTACTTTCCCTTGCAAATAATATTTGTGACGATTCATATCTTCAGATAGAAAATTGAAACTGCTTGGTCATTTTTTAGTGATCAACAGTGATATCTAACATGCCCTCTAGAAGCGACATATATGGACCTATTGTTTCCCGTGACATTTAGAATTAAGTATTTGCAGATTTTTCCTATTTGGCTTCCAAAGCCTACAGAGCTATTGGAGACAACATAAGCAGAAACTTGGGAGTACAAAGTTATTTATTGAAGCAAACGTCGTGGTGTGTTGATTCTGTTTGTTGTTAATTTAACAAATTCTACGTCCCAGAAAACATGGTCTCACATACTGTGTCTTATTTGCACTGGGAGCGAAGTTTCAAGAGTTTCCAGGTTTAGCTGTAGATGTTCACAACACTAAGGGGAATGTACTGCACAGATACACCAACAGCCCAAGATGTCAGTATCACAGCAAAGCAATTTTATGCAGGCATCTGAGATCTTTAATACCTTCTATACAATCAAAGATAACATAAAAGTCAGTCACTCAGTTCATTCAGTGAATATTTATTCAGCCCTTCTGTGGCTCAAGGAACTCTTCCAGGTGCCTCAAGCTGAGTGTGTTTCTTTCTTTTTTTACATTTTAAAGATGTGGTGTACAATTCAGGGTTAGGTATACAGATGTTCATTATGCAGGTACCCTGGTTGATGAGGTGTGCCCTTCCCCTACCAGCAGTTTCCCACTACTGCCAATCCGCCCCACCCCTCCCATGGCAGTTTCCCACTACTGCCAGGCCCTTTCTTACAGTATTATGATAATTGTTCATGGTCCGCTTATTTGTGAGAACATATAGTACTTACTCTGTTCTTTGTTTCTGTAATAGATCACTGAGTATGATAGTGTTTCTGATGGAATGTAGGAACAGCAGAGGACAGGTGCACACTCTAGCAGGCAAGCACGTGGTAGAACCGGGCTAGTTCAGGCAAAGCAGAAGTTAATAACACCTCTCAGTTCCTTCACAGTGTACCCATGTTGTGCAACAGGGACCCAGACTTGCTTGTTTAGGCCAAGTTTTCCTCATGAGTTTTTCTTGGCCAAGACAGAATTTTTAAATAATACATAGAATCATCTGTATGTGTTTGAGCAGAACACGCACCAATTTCCCCACTCCTTTTTTCTTGTATACCTAGCCAGCTAGCTACTGACATCATGTACTTAACCTGAACCATTCAACATAGTTTCTGTTTCCGCTAAAGAACCACCTCCTTGCATTTACCCTTGGAAGGACCAGACCTTGACCCCCAAGTCAAACTTCAGCAACTGTTGCTATCATTGCAGGTCCCCACCCCAGGTTTCTTCTCTGAAGCCTAAATAAAAAATATGTTGTGGTATTTTTAGACTATATAGGATGGTTTTCATATGTATTCAGTCCAGATTCATATGTATGTCAGAGTAATCTGACATGAATATATATTCTGCAGCACTAGAATATGTCCACCAATTATTGACAATTTCTGCTGTTCTTACCATTTGTTAGATGTTTTGCATGTATGCTGACCTTCACCTCCCAGAAGTAAAGGCTATATTCATTTTACAGAAGAGAACAAACAAGGTACAAAGAGGTCACGTTATTTAACTTGCCAAGAGTCACGTTGCTCCTAAATGGGAAACAAGGGTGAATCCGTGTTAGATCCCATGATAATTCTGATACTGAAATCCATGCCCTCAGCAACCATATTGTAGTACGGCCTCAAGGATATGTGTATTGCCTCAGAAAAATGACATTGTTAATTGTGGGAAAAGAAAGAAAGTAGAGCTAATTACAGGAATGGATTAAAGAAGAGCAGTTTTCAAGATAAACTTGGATGTTGAAGGAGTGGCTTCCGAACCATTGCCCTTGGCTTACTTAGGAGTAATGGCACCCCTGCTTCATAAACCAGCTGCAAATCCATGGCACAAGGCTTCATTTCAGTCTGCGGTTTCTGTGAGGGTAGTTCCTGCCTCAGAGGAGGCTTTGCGTGGGTTGACTCCTAGACAGAAGGTTCTGCTCAGACACCCTTTGCTGAGGAGCATGAGGGACCTTCCTGGGATGGAAGTCTGGGAAGCTCTCAGAAGCTATGGGCAGAGAGTGAGGCTGCTGAAGCAGGAGGCAGTGACCACCATGCAGGGACACTGGGGTGGAAGGAGGAGACCATGGGGCACCTTGGGAGCAAACCTCACTCTGAGGTCTTAGGCAGCGAAGGTGATTCCTGCCTCAAAACTGACTCTGGGCTGAGCCCTGATGGTGTCACCTGGACATCCTCGAGGGCAGATGGCCAGGATTGAGGGCAAAGGGGTATATTGGACAGCAAATGGATGGTAGTTATCTTGCTTCCATGTAATAGACATATACCATTTAATAATCGCATTTCTACTTTTTGTGTAGTCCCATCTGCACAAGTATTTTGTTTAGTTCTCCTACCTTGTATCTATATTAGGAAAGTTCTAAGTATTTTTCCAAATATAAAAGTATATGATTAAGCTATGTACCCATATTCAGAACCATACATAGACAGTCACTTGATTTTTCATAAAGTGACCCCACAGAGAGGTTGGTTCTGAGTAAATTGGATAGCTTTATGTTAAAAAAAAAAAATTGAACCCTGACTTTCTATCCCACATCATACGTTAAAATCAATACCAAGTAAATTGTAGATCTTAATATAAAAGTCGGCACAATATAGCTTCTAGAATATAAAATAGTGTAATAATCTTTATGACACTGAGGTAGAGGAAGATTTCTTATACAGGACACAGAGAACACTTAATTCAAAGGGAAAGGATAGGTAAATTCATCTACCTTAAACTGGAACTTATCCAAAGACACCATTAAGGGAGTGAACAGACAAGTCATAGAGTGGGAGATTTTGCCACACATACAGGGTTCAGAATCTATAGAGAATTTCTACGCATCGATAAGAAAAAAGAAAGACAACGCAGGAGAAAAATGGGCAAAATACTTGAATGGATGCTTCACAAAAAGAGGTTATCTACATGACTAATAAACATATGAAAATGGGAAATGCAAACTAAAACCACAATATGATACTATTCTAATTGCTACCCAACCAAATGCCTAGACTTGAAGAGACTGATAACCTGAGTTTTAGTAAGGATAGGAAGCCACAGAGACTCATATTCGACTTGGCAGTGTCTACTAGACATGAACGTACACTCATATGACTCAGTAATTCCACTCCTATGTATATACTAATCAGAAATACATGTGTTCATACACGTAAGGAACATTCACAGCTACATAACTTTTTTGAGTTGGGGGTCTTACTCTGTCACCTAGGCCAGAGTGCAGTGGCATGATCATGACTTTCCACAGCCTTGACCTGAACTCAGGCGATCCTTCTACCTCAGCCTGCTGAGTAGCTGGGACTGTAGGTGCACACCACCATGCCTGGCTAATTTTTTTTTTTTAAGAGACAGGGTCCTGCTATGTTGCCCATGCTGGTCTCAAGCTCTTGGACTGAAGTAAGCACCCTAAAGTGCTTGCAATTGCAGGCGTGAGCCACTACATCTGACCAGCAACATAATTTAGGATAGTTCAAAGCTTGAAATAAACCAAGTGCCCATAAGATAAGTTGAAGTATGAAAGTCAGTAAAATATACAGTGATGAAAGGAATGAATGAAACCATGTGCAGCTGCAAATACAATGTTGAGGGATAGAAACTGGACCCAGAATGTATATTCTGCTTTATTTCATTTATGCTACTTCTGTTCAATAGCAATATGTGTCTTTTGTTTCAAAAGTTTATTTTTCTTACTTTTCACAAACAGGAAAAACTAACAATGGTAGAAGTTAGGATGGCAGTTACCTTAGGGAACTTAGGGAAGAGAGAAGAAGGTAGTGACTGAGGGCAACTAAAGTCTTCTCTTCCTTTTGTTTCCTGGATTTCCTCCCTACTCTTTTTCTTGGTTAATTGTGCCATTGTGATCATGGTTGACCCTTGATGATTGCTTCCCAGACCCCTGCGTTTCTTATTTTTTCTAGAATATTTTATTGGCTCTTTTCATGATTGAGGGACATTTTGTTGGTCAAAGCTGGGACTCTAAATAGTGATATTTGCTGGATGTTGTGGAGGGCATGTGTGGTGGGGGAACCACCAGGATGCCTTTGAGAGCAAAAGGGAGCATTCTAAAGAATTTAAATCTTGTCATCTCTTGAAACGTTGTTCTATTGGATGAAAAAGGTTTTTATTCTATTGGATTAATGAAAATGTTCCATCTAAAAAAATTTCAAAAAATACAATGTTTTCTAAATATATATAATATGTATATAGTATAAAGGGAAAATGTGTTTAATTTATTTATATTGATTATATCAGCATACATAGAGTATTTATTATGGTTACTTATTTACATATGTTAATTGGTTATTAGCCACAACTGTCTCTAACACTGCATAATTAATATTTATTTAAAATGCATTTTTGTATCTTTCACTTAAAATAATTTTAAATAGAATTGCCTACAATCTTCTAAGTGATTAAAGCATTTGCAATTTTAACAACTTCAATGATTTTTTTTCTCTGTAGATCACATTATTTTTAATTAGAAAATCTTCCTCCACCAGTAGTAAGCTCAGAAAAGATTTTAATTGAAAATATCCTCAAGTCTAACTTTTGTCATATTAAAATGACTAAATATTTCCCACAATGGTATCTAAGATACTGTCTTTTGCCTCACTCAGAGAACCTTTCTTTGACAAATATTTTTATAAAACAGAATTTATCAAATAAATTATGTTCATATATACTTGCTTTGAGAATTCCACCACATTTACCTGTGGCAAAATCAGAGCTTTTCTCAATGTCACTTCTTTATGATATAAATGTAAAATTATCTAATTAAAAATAGTATTTACGTTAAAAGATTCTTTCCTCAAAAGAAAATATTCCAAAGGTTTCACTATAGATTTCAGAATTGCAATCTTGTACATCATTTAATTTCTCATCATTTAATTTAATCATGTTCTTCTCCCATCTTATAGGGATCTGTTTAAATATCTTCTTGGAAACTTGTTTTTAGTAATTTATATTTACTTAAACCATCAAAAGCTGAATCTTTGGTCACCCCATTACTTGGATACTTTGATTAAAGATTGTTAACTGATTTTGAACAACATGCAAACAAGTTTAGAAGACACTTACAAGGTAGTTAAATACAATTGTAGGCACTTGAGTCAATTTACAAAGTCCTTTTTTCAAAGCTGAAACTTTCCTAAAGTGGCAGCAAAGAGAGACAGTGAGCATTTCCATAGTGAACCAATTTTTTGTCTAATGTCAGCTTTGTTACTACTACATTGATGTTCAGTTATTTAGTACATGTAAAACTATTTGTAAATTTTGTCAATTATAGCTTTTGCTTTGATTGGTAGAGTGCCACAGCTTGTTCAAGCACATTCAAGCATATCAAGAATATTCAAACATATTCTACAAATTTCTAAATTTAGTGAAAACATTGTTTTTAGCCATAATATGTATTCCACCAAAATATATGTTCATGTTATCATTTTTAAAGAATATATTCAACGTTGAACTTTTAAAGTGAATTTACAACAAAAAAAATTCACAATAATGTCAGATACTTCCCCATCAAGAGAATAAACTTCTAGAAGCTTTACTTAAGTCAATAAATTACATGAAAAGAAAACATGAACATTATTAGAATTAATGGATGTTCCATTTTTATCATCCAGTGTTGCCAGTAGACATCTTTCCAGTCTTCATGAAGATCTGCAGCTAAGCAAGTTAACAGTACCAGCTATTGCTTAACTTTCTGTGCATGCACAAGAAAACTTAGAATCAAAACTGAGTAAATTAATTGAGGAGATTCATTTGAGCTAAATGAAAAGCCACATTTCTTTACTGAGTAATTTGTAAATGTCCCTTCTGAGCTGCATGTGTTAAATCCCATACTTCAAGCGCAGCATTCTTAAAACAGCTATGGACTTTGTAGCAGACGCTAATACTTCTTCAGTAGATTTGTGTCACTGGTCTTCTGGGGTCGGTGATAATTAAAAAGACCCTTGATGGATGGAAAATGTTGACAAACACATTTGCAGCTTATATGGTCAACATTAACTTTCTTGAGAAGTAGAAATTCTGTACTTTATATGTGCTTCCTCTTTTAGCTTATTGATGTTGTAATAGTATATTCCAACATAAATGTCACCAATAATTGTACTAAAGTATATTTCTGGAATAATCAAGAAATGACAAGTAGCCCTGTAGCAAAAGCCTTCTGACTATTTTAACATGCTCGCTATTCTTCCTAGCTTCTATTTTCTGCACGTACTTCATGTAGAGCCAACTTGTCATTTCCTATGTTTCCATTGATCCACCCACTGCTGGCTTGTGGCTTCTAGCATCTTGCAGATCTCAATGCAGTCCTGGAAGAGATGGTGGCGTGGCATGGCAGGGCTGCCAACATGGAATACTGCTCCCACTACCTCCCGACACCCAAAGGAGTTACCTGTTTGATGAGGACCTTATGCCTAAGGCCACTTTGTTTTCCCAGTGGGTACCTTTATGTTCCTCTTGTAAAGGTGGCATTAGTTGCCTGGTGACTTGGAGTGGTGATAAGAAAAGTAGCATTGCTCAGTAGCATGAGAAATGAACAGTGTTCACCTCACACACTGCTAGATGGCATTAGGGCAGAATTTAGAATCCCAAAGTATAGGTCTACCAAAACCAGGCTCACTTATTTTAATGTAGCTGTTAATAGTGATACTCCTTCAAATAATAGAAAATCTAAGATAAAAGCTAAACAAGACAGGACAGGTGGACAAGAGGAAATAATGGGACCATCCTGGATAAACTTTGTTATGCGGTCATCTTACATATGCCTCTAAGACTTGGGGTTCCCTGGTTCTATCAAGGGCTCCTAAACACATTCTGTAACCAAAGGAGCCCAGATCATGGGGAGGAGATGTGATACTAGGTAAGCCCATGACTCCTCTTTTCCCATGTCATGTGTCATTGTTTATTGATGGAATGTAGGCTCTTCTGATGATGAAATGGAAGGAGATGGTGAGTTGCTGCAACCCAGACAGGGCTTAACCTTCATGAAATTCTCTCCTCTTCAGCTTGAGATGTCGCTAGACTCATTTCTGTAGTTGTTGGGGTGCAAGATGAAACTTATTCCCTAAGTTTTGTAAAGCAAATTTGTCTCTCTTTTTAGTAGGTTAATGCCAAGTTACTCATAATGATGCCACAGCCTCTGGGATTTGGGAGAGCCCTAACATAGGTTATAGTAATTTGTGTTTCACACAGTAGAAAAATATGACATGTGTTCCAGGATTGGTGTCTGCATTCATTAGTGAAAATTCCCAAATACAAGGTGAATTTTGCTTCTCTTTGTTCCTAAATTACAATTGGAAAGAAAGCTGTCTACCATGCAGGTGAGGAGTTTATATTTGATGATCTTAAATCCACAGACTAAATTTTACTTCTTGTTCTGACAAAGACATTTTATTCCAAGCAAGGCAAATTGACTTTCTGTCCTCAACAAGCTGCAATTCTCCATTGTTCCAGCACTGACCCTTTTCTAATAGTAACTAATCCTCATTCCACATCACTTTTCCATTTTGCTTCAAACTCATCTTTTTAAAGTGACCTCTTCTGGTCGAGGCTTTTCTGGGTGTATTATCTTCTCAAATACAGAAGTATGTATAGACGATTTATCCGAGAGTTACTTACAGATATGCATTATTATGTAAGTGATCTTAAATCATCCCCTAAATTCTTAAATTCTTATCACATGACTATCCCCTATAGCTAAAGGAAAAGTCTCTGCTCTTCTTCTTTCCTTTCATTAATCCTTCTTTCTTCACAGTTAAGATGTGGATGTCCTTTTAACTTCCCTCCAATGGCTTTTCTGATTCCCAAGAGGCACATGCAGCCTATTGGTTAAGAGCCTTTCTTTGAAGACAAACTGTGTGGGTACAAAACTTGGCTCTGCCGTTCTTTACCTCTGTCTCTCTGAGTAATGAGAGTGCCTTCTCATTCTCACAGATTAACAGTGGGGATTAAGTGAAACCACATGCAGAAAGCACTTAGAACAATGTTCAAGATCCAGTGTGGATGCTGCTCACAGAAAGCACTTAGAGCGATGGTTAGGATCCTGTGTAGGTGAACCAAAGCAGAGAGCCGATCTGGCATCACCCTGACTTTCAATTCCTGCTTCACATGGTGATATTGAAACTTTATAAATGTCGAAGGCCCTAGATTTTAGCGCTACAGACCTCATTTTCAAGGGGAGTGCATTCTACTTTGTACAAGGTCTATAGATATGCAAGAAGCAACACAGAACATAGACAAGTCCAGGATGGGGCCATGACATGGGCTTCTCCTCCTGAATCCTCCACCAATTGGTTGTCTGGCCTATGGTACATCAATCCCTCTGACCTTAATTTCCTAAATTTTGGTTGATTCCTGAGTTGGTAGGGTCAAATAAGTTAATTTATGTGAGCAATACTTTGAAACTTTTAAATCTCTACACAAATGTAACATTAGTTATGATTATTATTAGTAATCCTTTTCCTCTTGGAAAACAGATGTCATAAATAGTTCTTTTTAGTAATGAGACATTTATTCAAATTTAAGTCTCCAGCCCTAAGTTACAGCCCAGAGGAAATATTTTGAGTTAGCAGGGACCATATTGCCCTAAGTAAATACATTTCAGTATTAGTGGGAAGAATAATGTGGATGCATAATTATATAAAAAGTATTTGGGGAAGAAATTGGGCCTTGATGACATAAAGGTATTTCGGAAAGAGAAAACTACTTTGAAGGGATTGCTTTAGAGATTTTAATAGTGTTTAGCTCCTTAAATAAGGCTGCTATAGAAGCTGTGATAGGAGACTGTTGTGGAGAGCTCTCCAGAACAGAAATGGAGACAGAAGTTGGGGTGTGAGCTTGTTAACTTACTCATGGGCCACAAAGCCTGCCACAGCCCCACTTGCTCAATCTCTTGGTAAAGCCTCCCAAGGACAGCACTGATGTACACCCTGAGGAGCTGGTATCCAGAGGCTGCCTGTGGCCATAAGTCCAACAGAGCAGTCAGTCCATCTTTGAGACAGAACCTGGTAGTACCACTTTCTGTTTCCTGTAGGCCATGGGCAGTGGCCATGGAAAGAACCAGGGAATTCTGAAAAAAGTACTTTAGGATGGTATTAAAAAAATAGAGCATACCGTATGTGTTTCTGAACAAAAATAATATTTAACTTCCTCCAGTAAGTGCTGTAATACAAAGGAGTCTGATATCACTCAGTGGGATCATATGTATTTTGAAAGCAAAAATAGTCAGATTCAACTACCTTATTAAATAACCACTCTGACATTCTTTTTTTTTTTTTTTTTTTGAGTTGGAGTCTCACTCTGTCACCCAGACTGGAGTGCAGTGGCTGCTTCTGGCCACCGCAGCCTCGACCTGCTGGGCTCCGGCGATCCTTCCGCCTCAGCCTTCCAAGTAACAGGAACTACAGGTGCGCTACCACGCCCGGCTAATTTTATTTTATTTTATTTTATTGTAGAGATGAGGTCTTGCCAAGTTGCTCAGGTGGGTCTCGAACCCACGGGCTCAGGCAATTCACTCACCTCGGCCTCCCAAGGCTCGAGATTACAGGCTGAGCCACCAAGCCCGGTGACATTCTTACATAACATTTAGAGATCATGTTACAAGGTAAACACCTGCAAAGGAAATGCGGTTTTAATCATTTTTGTACAACTACTATAATACTGAATTGATGTAGAATTACTGTAAATTTCTGGGTTTATGTCTGATATAAATGAATCCTTTAAAAATAGAAACAAAACATGCTCAAACAGTTAAAATATATCTTCAAGAAAAGTTAAGAAATAAATTTAGTTTCATACTGAAACTTTATGTGGCTTCACAAGCAAGAGAGACACAATCTAGCATCTCTTTTAAGAAATACAATTATTTCTCTAAAAATTTATACACAGTGCAAGTTATCAACCATGTCACAGATAAACTACCCTAGTATATTAATATGAGTCTTTGAAAAATGCAAACATCTGTATCTCTTTAACTGTTCAGGGATATGACATCCAATATTAACTTCTAAGCTCTACGGATTTGATGAGCTTCTGGCATGTGAAATTGCATTTTGTTTTCAACTAGACTTTCTTAACATGGATTCTGCATTTATGCCAATTTAAAGGCTATTACATTTGCTCAGTGATGATTTCAAAGATTAATCTCAAATGATTTCATGATTAACTTGTATTGACTAGGTTTTAAAGCAGTCCTCTACAAAAGAGGAACAGGTCGGTTAAATTGATCCAGGTGGTTTAATTAGGACTGGGTCTAAACAGGAGGAGTCTAGAAGTCTCCCCAAGACATTCTCCATGGATTCCTTTTCCTCCTTTGCTTGGTGTCTGGTATTGTGTCAAAATTAATACTGTCAGAAATGTGGCATGGTGGAACAGAAAGCAAACAAAATGGAGATCAGACCTGAATTAGCACCTGCAACTGATTTCTCACTATGTAAACTTGAGCTGGTCATTCACCCCTCAGCTCTCTTTCCATCGGATGAAGTCGACAATATCCCCTTAAAGGAGTATCAAGGTCGTGGGGGTGGTCCAGAAATAGCACTCATTTAACAGTGATTCAGAAACTGTAAAATGCCATTCAAATGTTACTATTGGGGAACACTTTTTCCTGAATTTGCCAGTTCCTTCTGAGTCTTCTGCTCCTGCAGAGTTTCATGTATGATATTTAAGAAGGTCCTGTTTCTCTCCAATTCTGCATTGGACAACTGGCTGCAGACTTGTGTGACGATGACTGACTGACTGATGTGCTCTCCAAGTAGGTGTCTGAGGACACCGGGGTTCCCATTACCATAGAGTTCAGTGTGCCAGCACCCTGGAAGGGATGCTCAGAGGAACTGGCCAACACCCTCTTGCAATGCTTGCCAATACTAAACTTTTAATTTGAAATTTTCCAGGAATGTGACCTTTCAACACATCGAGATAATAGCTACAGTAATTCTACTACAGGTCATTCTATTACAGTATTTATATTGAATGATATTCTAGGAAAATGATAAAATGCTTGAAACGGGATGATTCTATCACACGTTGGTTTTCACATAACTCTCACTGTTCAACTCTAATCTGGTTTTCTGGATGTGTGTGTGTGTGTGTGTGTGTGTGTGTGTGTGTGTGTGTGTGTGTGTTTATGATTTTGCAACTCAAAGTTCATATGGAGATGATATTTTAACTCAGGAAATCAAAAGATAAATTTCAGTCTTTGAACCTTTTTCACTGCATCCCTTACTAAATTATAGATAGATGGAATTATCCTTTTATTTATCTTGAAAATTTGGCTTAGGCATAATACATTGGAATGCTCCCCTTAGAGAGTACTGTACTATGTAACTTGCTTCTTGTCCGTTTGTTCTATCTATTTTCCTTTATATTGATTCAGCAGTGAGACTGGCAGAAGGCATGGAATCTTCTTTCCTACCCCTGTTTCTTCCCGTGTCTGATCTGCTTATTTTCTGGTTTCCGTTTCCATTTGCTTTCTGGGTATAGAACAACTTGCGCTTGAACAGTTCAGTGGTGCTCAGGGACACCAGTAGTGTCAGCCTTGAGTGAATGCTTTCCATGGACCAGACTGGGCCCAAGAGCATAGGCTCTAAAGAAAGAATGTTGGGTTCAAATCCTGGTTCTGCCTCTAGTTGCCATGCTCATTAGACCAATTCCCCCCGACTGTCTGAACTTCTTTAGAAGGCTGGGAAAATTAAATGAGATAAAACTTGAGTGGTGCCCAGATATAGCAAATAGTAAATATTAACCAAGATTGAGGCTCTGACTTGCTAACTGAAAGGTTATGTTGTAGGTACATCTTTATTGGTTTTGTCTCATCTACATTTTGTTCTCCAAACTTGCAGTCACCATGGTTCTGTGAAGCATCACTAAAGAGGGCTCACTTTTAATCCTCACTATGACTGGTGTGTGTGCTCCCAAATCCCAGATATCATCTATCTAATGAAATTTTCATAAACAAGTCTTTCTTGAGCTAGTTGAATTGAAATATTTTTTCCTCTGACAACAGTAATATTTTTAAAGCCAGTTTTATACTGTCTTATGAATATAGTTATGACAGTCTAAAATTTAGTAAACATTTGATTGTAACCTCATTTGTTTCCCCTTTGATGAGATGGCAGGAGACAAGGATCTAGATACAGTAGCCTTAAGTAGCTGTAGGTTAGTGGTTTTTAACCAGGGGTGGTTTAGCATCCATTGGGACATTTGGCAGTGTCTAGAGACATATTGGGTTGTCATTACTGAGGGATAGTGCTACTGGCATCTAATGTGTTGAGGCCAGGGATGCTGCTAAAACATCCTACAATGTGCAGGACAGCCCCCACAACAAAGTCATCTGGTCCATATTTATTTATTCACTTATTTTTGAGTCGGGGTCTCATTGTCATCCATGCTGGAGTTCAGTGGCATGATCATAGCTCATTGCAACCTCTACCTCCTGGGCTCAGGCAATCCTTCTACCTCAGTCACCCAAGGAGCTAGGATTATAAGCATGCACCACCATGCCTGGCTAATTTTGTTTTATTTTTTGTAGAGATGATGTCTTGCTATGTTGCCCAGGCTGACTCAAATTTAAATAGCACTGAGGCTGGGAGAGCCTGCAGTAGTTGGACAGAGGTGGGACCAACACACCTATGATTTTGTAAGATTCACTTCTGCTGAGACTGCTTAAACCATGCCGATCCTAGATTCCACTCCTCTGCATGGTTTCATGGTCTGAAGATAAACAAATGTACTTCCAAATTTCAAATTGTGCATGTGAATGCCTTGCCCTTCCCATTGAGCCATGGGGCTGGCTCTTTTCCATTGGGTTTTGATGAGCTAAAGAAGAAAAACTGACTTAGCCAATATTGGAAAGCATACCAGCTGGGTATCAAACAGGCAGTGATTAGGGTGCATATACTGTGAAGGGGAGGCTGGATCTGACTGTGCAGAGATAAAACAATCCTGTACGTCGCTTTTCAGAACCAACAAACTGTAATTCAGTTCTATATTTTAAATAAATTCCAAAAACTTCCATCAGGTTTAATGGTTGTCAGCATTTGAGTTTATAAATATTAGCTTTTTTTTTTTTAATTTTTTGCCTCTGTGAAAATGAATCCTTAAATTTATGAAGAATGGAAATAAGTTTGCAGTTATTTAGTGAAACAATTACAAAAGTCATCTAATTTCCTTTTGGAAAAAATCATCCATTATGCATCAATATGATTTCAGAAATATTGCAGAATTTTTAATGCTATTTGGTAATTGTAAGTTGAGTAAATTATTCCCACAGAAAGCAAAGAGAATGGAGATGAAAAAAGGTCAAAGGAGACCCTTATTTAAAAGAGCATCTTGCTCTACTTCAAGTTTGTCTTACTGTGGGTCTCCCATGACATCAGTGATGTAGCATGCAGAGTTTCTGAGATATTATAACAATCTCGTTTAAACCTTTTCCTTGCCAGGATTATAATGAGTTTCCAGTCTTTAGTGGAACTGATAAATAAGATACTGCTCAGAGCTACGGCACACATTTGCAGAAGCCATATGCCTCCAAGTGCTTAGCTCAGATAGATTACAGAAGCCATATTTGAGCTGCACATGGCTATCTGAGATTCCTATCAACCAAGTCCCATCTGCTGGGAGCCTTACCCAACTGTGAAAAACGCTTCCTGCTCAAACTTCTCACTTGATAGTGCATGCTAAGTGTGTTTACATGTGTTGCCTCCTTAAGTGCTCAGAATAAGCTTGTGAGGGAGATACTGTCCAGTCCTCACATAAGTCAACGAGACTTAGTGGGAACAGCTTTGACACCTAATCCAATGACACATAGCTAATAGGTTACATTGGGTCTCAAGCCTAGGTTTTGTACTAGAGTGTATACTCCTGGGTGTAAGACTCCATGCTGCCTCGTTACTGCTGATTATATCTAAGAAAGACCTTATATAGGATGTGTCATGCTAAACCGCCACCTGTCCTATTACTTGAATGCCTCGTCTTCATGAGGATGCTCTCGGAATGTGTTACCTTAGGTAATAAAACTTCTACATGTGTGCTGAATTTTATAGCGACAGGAGCCTATCATGCCTGCTGTCATGTGACTTGTATGTTTCTTGTTTCTACCTGGCTTATTGTGGCACCTCTCCATGGCAGTAGTGACAGGGCTAGCATCCAGAAGTTGTGTAGAGACTAGCCTGTGCTGCTGCTGACTGGGCCATTTGATGGCTGGATGCTGCCCTGACACTGAGATAATTTCTCCCTAAACTGGCTGTTTGTATTTATTCTTTTGTGAATCCTTTGTCTTGACCTTCCATTCTCCTACCCTACATTTCTATTGGATATTTGTCTTTCAAAAATTAAAATAAATTTGGAAGATTTCTTCGTTTGTCAGGTGTGCCAACACTTTTCTATACATATGATAAATGTAAATATTTCTCCATTTATTGTTCACTTTTACTCTGTTTTGAGTATATTTCCATACCATTTATTAGATTTTTGTGTAGCCAATTATCATAATTTTGATTTTTCTGCTATCTCAAGAATTTTTTTGCCAATATTGGGCTATAACTTGATTTACCCTTGTTGTAATCTCATAGTTTTAATTTTTTTTGTATATGGTTTTCTAATTTTTTTATTATAATCAGTATTTTTTATTATCGTTTTGTAGGGTACAGTTAAGGGTTAGGTGTACAATTACGTTTCATTCAGGCACCCTATTGATAAGAGGTGTTTTCCTAGTCCCAGATAGATATTAGCTACTGTTAATCCCATCCCCCCCCCATAATTTCCCAGTACCATCAGTCATTTTCTTATAGTATTACATTGGATGTTCAAGGTCCATTATATGAGTGAAAACATGTGATATTCTGATCTTTGTTTCTGTGAGAGGTCACTCAGTATTATAGACTCTAGTTCCATCCAGGTAGCTGCGAAATCCATGATTTTGTTCTTTTTCATGGCTGCGTAGTATTCCATCGTGTATATGTACCACATTTTTTTAATCCAGTCCTCTTTTGATGGGCAGCATGGTTGTTTCCAGGTTCTTGCTATTGTGAATAACGCTGCGATAAACATACGTGTACAGGTATCTTTTTTATAGAGTGATTTGTGTTCTTCAGGGTATATTCCCAGTAGGGGGATTGCAGAGTCATAAGGAAGGTCAATATTTAGAGCTTTCAGGAATCGCCACACTGCTTTCCACAGAGGTTGCACTAGCTTACACTCCCACCAACAGTGTAGAAGTGTTCCCTTTTCACCACAGCCTCTCCAGCAGCTGTTATTTTTTGAGTTGTTGATAATTGCCATTCTGACTGGAGTTAGGTGATATCTCAGTGTGGTTTTGATTTGCATCTCCCTGATGATTAGTGAGGTTGAGCATTTCTTCATGTGTTTGTTGGCTGCTCGAATGTCTTCTTTTGTGAAGTGTCTGTTCATATCTTTTGCCCATTTTATAATGGGGTTGCTTGTTTTCTTCTTTTCAGTACGTTTCAGTTCCTTGTAGATCCAGGATGTTAAGCCTTTGTCAGACCTAGAGTTTGCAAATACTTTTTCCCAGTCTGTAGGCTATCTCCCTACTCTCTTGATGGTTTCTTTGGCTTTGCAGAAGCTTGTCAGTTTAATAAGGTCCCATTTGTCTATCTTCTCTCTTAAGTCCTGTGGGTTTCGGGTTTTGTACAGGAATTGGATGCCCGTTCCGATTTCCATGAGAGTATTTCCTTCCTTTTCTAATGTTCTTATGGTTTGAGGTTTTACATTTAGGTCTCTGATCCATTTGGAGTTAACCTTTGTGCATGGGGATAGATAGGGGTCCTGTTTCAATCTTCTACATGTGGTCAACCAGTTTTCCCAGCACCATTTACTGAATAGGTTCTCCTCACCCCATTGGTAGGTGGTGGGGGCTTTGTCGAAGATGAGTTGGTTGAGGAATTGTGGTTTTGCTTCTGGAATCTCAATTCTGTTCCATTGATCTATATGCCTGTTCTTGTACCAATACCAAGCTGTTTTGATGATTGTAGCCTTATAGTAAAGTTTGAAGTCTGGTATTGTGATACCACCTGCTTTGTTTTTTTTGCTGAGGATTGTTCTGGCTATTCTTGGACGTTTGTGTTTCCATATGAATTCCTGTGTTGTTTTTTCTAGGTCAGAGAAGAATGTTATTGGTAATTTAATGGGTATTGCATTGAATTTGTAGATTGCCTTAGGTAAGATGGACATCTTCACAATGTTGATTCTTCCGATCCATGAGCATGGGATATTTTTCCACTTGTTCATGTCAGCTTTGATTTCTTTGAGCAGTGTTTTGTAATTTGCATTGTAAAGGTCTTTCACGTCTCTGGTTAGGAAGATGCCAAGGTATTTCATTTTTTTTGTGGCTATTGTGAATGGAATTGTGTTTTTTATTTGGGTTTCTGTTTGTTTATTATTGGTGTAGAGAAATGCGATTGTCTTTTGTACATTTATTTTGTATCCTGAGACTTTGCCAAAGGCCTTTATCAATGTAAGGAGGCCTTTAACAGATTCTCTTGGGTTTTCAAGGTACACCATCATATCATCTGCATAGAGAGATAAATTGACTTCCTCTTTTCCTATTTGAATACCTCTGATTGCCTCGTCTTCTCTGATTGCTCTAGCCAGGACTTCCAATACTATGTTGAACAGGAGGGGAGAGAGTGGGCATCTTTGTCTAGTTCCAGTTTTCAGGGGAATTGGTTCCAATTTTTGTCCATTTAGGAGTATGCAGGCTGTAGGTTTCTCGTAGATGGCTTTTATTATTTTGAGGTATGTTCCCCGTATGCCTAGATGTTCAAGGGTTTTTATCAAGAAGGGGTGCTGGATTTTATCAAAAGCTTTTTCTGCATCTAATGATATGATCATGTGGTTTTTGTTTTGACATCTGTTGATGTATTTAATTACATTTATGGTTTTACGAATGTTGGACCAGCCTTGCATGCCAGGAATGAAGCCTACTTGGTCATGGTGAATGATTTTTGAGATGTATTGTTGAATCCTGTTTGCTAGGATTTTGTTGAGAATTTTAGCATCTATGTTCATCAAAGATATTGGCCTGTAGTTCTCTTTCTTTGTTGGATCTTTACCTGGCTTGGGTATCAGTGTGATGTTGGCTTCATAAAATGATTTGGGGAGGGTTCCATCTTTTTCTATCGCCTGGAATACCTTCAGTAGGATTGGTATCAGCTCCTCCTTGAATGTCTTGTAGAATTCTGCTGGAAAGCCATCTGGACCAGGGCTTTTTTTTGTAGGAAGTTTTCTTATTACGTAGTCGATTTCCTTGATTGTAATTGGTCTATTTAGGGACTCAATTTCTTCTTGTTCCAACCTAGGTAGATTGTGTGATGTCAGAAAGTCCTCCATTTCCTTGTGGTTTTCAAGTTTGTTTCCATACAAGTGTACATAGTAGTCTCTAATGATCTTTTGTATTTCTTCAGGGTCAGATGTGACTTCATCTTTTGTGTTTCTGATTATGCTTATTTGTTTTTTTTCTCGTTTTTTCTTGGTCAGTCTAGCTAGGGGAGCATCGATCTTGTTTATTCTTTCGAAGAACCAGCTTTTTGTTTCATTGATTTTTTCAATTATCTTTTTGTCTTCTATGTCCTGGATTTGGGCTTTTATTTTGGTGATCTGGATTCTTCTGCTTAAATTAGGGTTTTTGTGGTCTTGCTTTTCCAGCTTCTTTAGGTGGCTTGTTAGATTGTGAATTTCTGTTCCTTCCATTTTCTTCATGTGTTTGTAGGGATATAAATTCCCCTCTTACTACAGCTTTCAGGGCATCCCAGAGATTTTGGTAAGATGTTTCTTCATTTTCATTTGTTTCCAGGTATCTTTTGATCCCTGTTTTGATTTCGTCATTGACCCAGGAGTTGTTTAGCATCATGCTGTTTAGTGTCCATGTCTTTGTGGGTTTTGGTGGGACTTTGTTGGTGTCAATATTTATTTTTATTCCACTGTGGTCCGAGAAGGTGTTTGGTAGAATTTCGGTCCTTTTAAATTTGCTTATACTTGATTTATGGCCGAGTATGTGGTCGATCTTAGAATATGTTCCATGTGGTGATGAGTAAAATGTGTATTCTGTGGTCTTTGGATGGAGTGTTCTGTAAGTATCAATTAAGTCCATTTGGTCCAAGGTCACATTGAGGTTCCGGATCTCCTTGCTGATTTTTTGTCCTGTTGATCTGTCTAGGGTTGTGAGTGGGGTATTAAAGTCCCCAGTTATGATAGTGGTAGAGTCAATATCTTTCTTTAGTTTTCCAAGAAGTTGCTTTAAGAAGGTTGGTGCACCTATGTTGGGTGCATATATGTTTAGGATAGATATTTCTTGTTGATGGATTGAACCTTTTATCATTATGTAGTGACCTTCTGTATCTTTTTTGATTTTTAATAGTTTGAAGGATATTTTGTCTGAAATTAAGATGGCTACTCCTCCTTTCTTTTGTATTCCGTTCGCCTGAAAGACTGTTTCCCATCCTCTTACCTTGAGTCTGTGGGTGTCCTTTCTAGTGAGGTGAGTCTCTTGAAGGCAATAGATTGTTGCCTGATGATATTTTATCCATTTTGCCAATCTATGTCTTTTCAGTGGTGCATTTAGTCCGTTCACATTTAGGCTAATAATTGAAATGCAAGAGTTGATCCCTGTCATAAAGTTCTTACAGAGTTGTTACTGTTTATTTGTTGTCTTTCTTTGGGTTTTGGAGTTGGTTCAGGTGTGTTTTTAATCTTTTGCCTGTACTCTTGTGAAGAATGCTGATGTTCTTTTTTCTTTTTCTTCTGTGTTCAGTACTTTCTTGAGTGTTTCTTGTAGCGGTGGTCTGGTGGCAGCGTAGGTTCTTAGGGATTGGATGTCTGGAAAAGATTTTAATTCTCCCTCACTAATGAAGCTTAGTTTAGCTGGGTAGGTTATTCTTGGTTGAAATTGTTTCTCTTTTAGTACTTTGAAGATAGGGCTCCAGGCTCTCCTGGCCTGAAGGGTTTCTGTGGATAAATCTGCTGCTATTCGGATTGGTTTTCCCTGGTAGGTAGTCTGGCCTTTTTCTCTTGCTGCCTTTAGGATTTTTCCTTTCATAGCTACTTTGTTTAGGCGAATTATTATGTGTCTGGGAGTTGGTCTTCTCGTTTGTTGTCTTGCAGGGGTTCTCTGAATCTCTTGTGTTTGAATTTTTTCATCTTTACTGAGATGAGGGAAGTTTTCTTGAATGATTTCATGGAATGTTTGTTCCAGTGTGGCTTCTGTTTCTCTTTCTGCCTCAGGAAGCCCAATTATTCTCAGGTTTGGTCTCTTGAAGTGATCATTCATCTCTTGCAGGTTTTGTTCTGTCTTTTTGAGCTTCTTTTCTATGCTTTTGACAGTTTGGGTTAGTTCTGTGTTTTGGTCTTCGAGCTCTGAGATTCTTTCTTCTGCTTGGCTGATTCTGCTTTCCATGCTTATTAGTCTGTTGTTCATTTCCATCACAGTATTCTTTACTGCTGTCATTTCTGACAACAGCTCCTTCCTATTTTCCTCTTGTCTCTCCTCAATTTTTTTAATTCTCTCCATTAATGTTTTGATGTCTGGGTTTGTTGCATGTAGCCAGTCATTCTGGGGAGTCTTCATTGTCTGTGTTCCAGAATCTGTTTTCTCATTGTCTGATCTCCCAGGGGTCTGTGTAAGCCCTATATTCTTCTTTTGGTTTTTCTTCATTTGTGCGGTTTTTCCACTTCCCTACTTCTTCCTTCCCTCCACGTCACCGTCTTCTTTAATTTTGTTTTTCAGGGGTAAAGGGACTGGTTTTACTTCTGTTCATTCAATCTCCCATTCTTTATGTATGTCGTCTTACTTTGTTCAATTTTGAAGTTGCACTGTAGGTTGGAGGTGGTCCTTTTTGCAGTTTTGAGATGTATTTAAGGGGAGAGCTGTGATTCAAAATCTGTCTGCAGGTCCTGCTGTTCGCTGACAGGCGTGTGGATAATGTGGAACCCACTTCCCACTGCCCTGGAGTCTGTCCGTGCAGTGGGGCTGTAGGTTTACTCCCTGTAATAAAATGTGGTTAGCAGGGGGGAGAGAATGGAGCAGATAGTGGGTTGAAGAGGGGAGTGGAGAGATAGAGAAGTAAGGGAGGAAACTAACGAGTGTGCCAACAAATAGAGAGAGAGGTCTATACTAAAACAGCTAAAAATGATGGACCACAGCTACAGTCGAACCAACTCTCATACAACCACAAATAAAACATATTGTGATGCTAACATACCGACTATCCAACCACCTTATTGGTGTGTTGTTCCTCTATACAAAGACATGGTTTACAGACAGAAGAAAAGAGAAGAAAAGGAAAAGGAAAAGAGAAAAAAGGGGAACAATACTGTAGGAATAGAATTAAGTCATTAAACTAATAGAATCAATGAAGCACACTCTGAGACCTTTCGTTTAAGTCCAATGTCCTTTCAGGTCTGATTTGTAGTTTTCTTTTCAAGCCGGTGAATTAGTTTGCAGTTAGAGTCAATTGCCCCTGATATGTTGTGAAGGACAGCTCAGGTCAGCTTTCCTTCAGCAGTTTGGTCTATGTCTTTATCAGGCTTATTTCTCCCGTTTCGGTGTTGTTACCTTGAGTCGCCAGCAGGTGGTGCTATCTCATGTGCTCTCCCCAGAGGGGGGGGCCGGACAGGAACAAGATGGCTGCCTGCCTCCGAGCAGGCAACAGAAGCCCCACGCGAGCCAGCAGCACAATCTCAGACACAGGAGATTTGGCAGAAATCCCTGCAGACCTTCCTTGAAGCCGACCTGTGTGGATCTCCTCTCAGGCCGGGCTGTGATGAGCTGTGCGGGCCGAGCGCCGGGGGCGCCGGGAGCGCCGGGAGCGCCGCGGGAGGCAGGAGCGCCGGGGCCGCGGGAGGCGGGAGCGCCGGGGCCGCGGGCTGTAATTTTTTTAAACATGGTTTTTTTAATCTTCCTAAGTACTTGTATTAAAGATGCTAAAAGACTTTTATTATCATTACTGTTATATTGATTATTCTGATACCATTTATCAAATCATCTAATATCATAATTTGAAATATTATTGCTTCATAACCTGAAATCATGCATTTATATTTGTGTCTCTCCTGGGGTCTTGTGTCAGGGTTTCTGTTCTGTTACTCATTCTGTGCCAGGCACACAGCTATCATTTTAAATACATTTTAATATATATTTGGAAAAGTCTTTCTTCATTGGCCATCTTTTTCATTGGGGTTTTTGGTGGCTAGTCTATGATCATTCTTCTTTCAGAACAAATTAAATGATTTTCTTATGTTCTAAGGAGGGCCAGCAGAATAGAAGGAGGCAATTTGAATGCCTGGTCTCACCTTCTCATCATTCAGATGGCCATTGCCTTTCTAAGATTACATTAAACCCTATTTTTCTATATGACATCTGTTTTAACTTACAAGGATCAAACTTCCAACTTTTTCAATGGAGAGATATTGTTTTAATGTTTAAAAAATCCTGGAATTAAGCAGGAGTTGCATGTCTGTAAGCTCTCCGAGAGGCACTGTAATTTGTATTTCTTCCTACAGATAGGGAAACAACCAAATGAAACCAGAGAGGAATTATCTCTTTTTAAAGGTTTTAAGCTTATCCATTTCACATTGTAAGTTTGCTGCTCTGGTTTGACCTTGAGTCTCCTCTAAACCAAATGACAGTCTCTCTACTTTGGGACATCCTCTTGGGCAACCTGCTGGGGACTTCTCTTTCGAAGACTAATTTCCTGAATCTCTGGCTAAAGAGAGAAGGTTAATAGTTTAGGGAGTTTGTTTACAGGCCATTAGAAACAATTAGCACATTGCTGAGATTAAAAGCACTTCTCAAGAATGTTGGATGGCCTAGAAAGGAAACAGGACTTTCAGAAACATCTATTTTTAGAACCTAATTAAGGCATACTTGGAGTTCCCCATCCTCTCCTGCCATGTTGTTTCATATTTTAATTATCAGGAAATTCTTAATTTCCTTCAAGCTAAATTCTGCCGACAGCAACTGAAAGTAACAGTAACTTGAAATCCTATTCTTGGGTTCTTAGGAAGGAAATTTTATTTATTTTATTTTATTTTTCATTTCTTTATTTTAAAGATGTGGGGTACATTTCAGGGTTAGGTCTACAAATGTTCATTATGCAGGTTCCCTGATGAGGTATGCCCCTCCCTTCCCTGGCAGTTTCCCTCAATCCCACCCCCACCCCAGGAAGAAAAATGTAAATCACCCATACTTGATAGGCCGATTATGTCAACACCTGTACCTTTCTTCTTTCCCATTTGTTTCTTAATATTCTAATTTCTGGATGAATTTCCTTTCCTCCTAAAAACCCACTTTTTGTTTCGATGACAGTGTTTTCCTGATGCCCCAGAACAGGCCAGCCAGTCCAGTTCTTGTTTTCGTCCCTTAGCCCCAGCTGCCGCTCTTCCTTCATCTGAAACTTCCCCTCCAGCCCTTCACTGTGGTTTTTTCCATTATTGAAGCCTCAGTCAGTTCTCACGTGTTCTACGAAGTCTTCCGAACCTTCTTTTTTACTGAAATCCCTCTCCACGTGGTGTAAATACTTAAATGTTCCCCAGTATTTGGCAATCCAGTCAATATGTCTCATCCATCTCTTACATTCCCCACAATACCACAGACTTAGTGACTTTACAGCCCACTAAGAATTTGTTGAATTAAGTCTTATATGTGTTCCTTACTATATTTTGATTTTGTAGTCATTTCTTTTTTTCTCTTTGTTAACGCAGGACAGAAGCAATTTATTTATATACAGTTGGGTCTGTTCATATTTTCTGTTGTATACTGTAATTTTACATGAATGTTGATCGGTCACCAGTCCAGTTATATTTAATAAAAGAAAAAGATAATTACACTTCTTGAAATCCTAATCAGAGCCTATTTCTGCCAGCTTCCTCTGACTTAACTTACTCTTCACTCTAGACACTCGTCTTTCTCTAATTCTTTGAGCAAGTTGTGCCCCCTCTTGCCATAAGATCTTGGCACCTGTTGTTTCCTTCACCTGTAAAGTTCTTCCAACTCCCCTGTGAGGTATTATCCAGACATAGACTCTTTTCCCCACATACTTGGGTTCTTTTTTGCCTCTCCCTCAGGGAGTGGCTTCTGGCCAAGGCTGAGCCCTGAAGGGTATGCATATTCCCAGTAATGAGTCATGGAATGCAGATGCCAATCAAAGCTGAAACTAATGTAGTCATCACTCTTATCAATGTAATTGTATACACCATATAGGAATGTGAATGATTAACCTGATTGCTTTGATTATAAAACTGCCCTGAGGTGTGAATGCTTCACTGACCTGCCACCATCAGTGCCCACTGTAAGTTTTAATATACCAGTGTTTTTCTCTGAAATAAGCAAACATTACACAAGCCCTCTCAGATTTGGGGTTACCACATTATGTCCCCTAAGCTAAATTCACTTCCCCTCTGTAACTTTGCCTCATGAGGAGAAGCTTTGGAGAGTTTGGCTGTCGGAGACACCTGGCACCAATATCTGTAACCCCTGGCTGCTAGGTGGGTACTGTCTCTTCTCCCCTATGATGGGTGCTACCCTCCAAAAGCTTGAACTCAGAGAAGACAGAGGCATAAGCTATCTTATGGGATCAGCAGCAAGTTATTATGCAGATGAGTTGGTTGGTCATCCCTGGAAGAGGAATCCCATGCACCAAATAACAGAGAATGATCTGTCCTGGAACATATAGGCAGGAAGTACATCTCGTTTTACTTCAACAAAGTAAAAGTGTATGTAAGAAAAGAATTTGGGGGATCCACTTGCCAAGGGCCTTGTGTGTCCTCCCAAGGAGTCCCCACATTATTCCTTAAGTCATCAGGAGCCATTGGAGTGTTTCAGGTGAAATCGGGGGCATTCAGAGTGGCATGACTGTAGACTATTGGAGTATTTCAGTCAGGAAATGTAATGACCAGTTTGTGTTTACGAAGATAAGCTGTGGCCATAGGGACAGAGCAGGACTTCTCATGGCGTTTTGTGGGTTGTGCACTGAGTGCACACCCAGCTGATCCACTCAGCTTTGTGCATCAGACAGCCTCCCTCTCACCCTGCACTTTACTCCTCACCTGTCTCTTTCCCTCCTTTCCAGCCTCTTGGTAAATCTTGTCCTCCTAGCAGATTAGAGAGTTTGCTTTTGTGGAAATTCTGGGGCAAGTTCTCGAAAAGCTTCATGTGACTTTTTATACTACATAAGAACAGATAGTGGCAGGCCCATTTGATAAATACAGACTGAAAGATGCAATTCAAAACGCCAGCCTTGTTGTGAAAGTCCTAGTCAGGTGTGTTTTCACTAGTGGGGGTCTTAGCTCACATCACTCCTTGCTCTCCAGACACATCAGCTCACATCACTCCTTGCTCTCCAGACACATCATCGAATTTATTCTCATCCCCAAGTGGGATCCAAATCTTTGTGCACCTCAGGGCCTTTGGACGTCTCATTGTCACAAAAACCATATCCAGCTCTTAGTGCAGCCAACTCCCACTGAGTTTTCGGGTCTCTTTCCACAGGGAAGAGAGCACCTGCCCTGATTTCTGCACTCTGCTATCAACTCTCACCTCCTTCTTTACTTTTCCTGTGTGTATTGTAATGCAATCTGACGGTTTACTTTTATTTATGAGACCATAGGATTAAAGTCTGTCACCCTCAGGAGATTTGAACTATGTTTGCTTTGTTCACACCTGTATCCCCACCTGTATCACTTAACAAATGTGAGTGGCACAAGTAGGTATTCAGAAAATGTCAGCAGAATGAATGAATGTGTCCATCATGAAGACCTAAAATAGTGAGCTGTTATAGGAATTACATCTTGAGATGCATGATAAAAAAATGGAAAATAGATATTCTCAGCTCAAATTATGCTATAAGAGGATGGCAGAAGAGAATGCACCTCTACTTTGGTGTTAAACTCTAATCCAGAAGGTGTACAAGGGCATATTAGGTCATGTCAAGTATGTGAGGGGAAGTCAATTATTTGTAAATCCAAGCACATTTTAAAATGTACCACGACAGATCATTTTAAAAATAATTCAATATTAAATCATCTTTTGATGTGAAAGATACTCTTTTAAAACTGAATAATTGTGCTATGATTCTCTGATTCATAAAAAATTAACTTTCATTCTAGTAAACCAGTTATAGTGGTCTATTTAAGATACAAATACAAGATCCAGTTCCATGACAGCATTTTATTGGTGTCATTTGCAAGTCACATTTCCCAGTGACTGGTTAGAGATGAGGCCCAGGATATATGTGACTCCAGCACTCATCACTGTGGGACTCAGGGGCCTGGCAGGTGTGAAGAAGGGACAGGAGTGCACTGGGGAAGCTGCCCCTGTTCCCAGGTTCATGGGGAGCAGTTGCCTTAAGGATTACAGAACACAGCTTCTTGTGAGTCATTTGGAAACAGTGAAGTCCCAGGTCGAGTAAAAGGAATAGCCATTCTCAGGAAAAGATTTCAAGTATATTTCAAATCTATTTGTATATTCATAAAGCAGGACAGACCTCAAAATAGATGCCACAGTTTTGAACTCCTACAACTTTTTCTTTTTTTATATTTCTATATGAATGTTTTTTTTAAAAGTTTACTTTTTCCTCCTTTAAGCCCATATAAGAGGTAATTATTATAAAATTTTCTGAATTTTTTACTTTTTTTTTTTTTTTGAGTCAGGGTCTCGCTCTGTTGCTCAGGCTGAAGTACAGTGGCCTGATCATGGGTCACCACAACCTTGACCCCCTAGGCTCAATTGATTCTCCTGCCCAGTCTTCCTAGTAGCTGGGACTACAGGCACGCACCACCACACTTGGCTATTTCTTTTTTTTTAATTATTTTTTGGTAGAGTCACAGTCTCACTATGGTGCCCAAACTAGTATAGAACTCCTGGGTTCAAGCAGTCCTCCCACTTTGGTCTCCCAAAGTGCTGGGATTACAGGCATAAGCCATCATACCTGGCCTCTTTACATCTTTTTATCTATGATTATACAAATAAATATCTATAAAGATATGCCTATGCACATAAACAGCTTATACATTTTGCATATAAGCATATGTATAAACATTTGATCACATGTCTATACATGCGCTCCCCCCTTCCCCAGGCAGATTCCCACTACTGCAATTCCGCTTCCCATCTCCCCTCCCAGCAGTTTCCCGCTACTGCCAATTCTTTTCTTATAATATTACAATAATTGTTCAAGGCTCACTTATGAGTGAGAATATGTAATACTCAGTTCTTTGTTTCTGTGAAAGATCACTCAGCATTATAGACTCTAAGTCCATCTAGGTTGCTTTGAAGTTCATGATTTTGCTCTTCTTTATGGCTGTGTAATATTCCATGGTGTATATGCACCACATTTTTTTAATCCAGTCCTCTTTTGATGGGAAGCACGGTTGTTTCCATGTTCTTGCTACTGTGAACAGTGCTGCGATAAACATACATGTGCAGGTATCTTTTTTATAGAGTGATTTGAGTTCTTCCGGGCATATTCCCAGTAGGGGGATTGCAGGGTCCAATGGAAGGACAATTTTTAGATCTTTTAGGGATCACCACACTGTTTTCCACAGAAACTGTACTAGTTTACACTCCCACCAACTGTATAGAAGTGTTCCCTTTTCGCCACTTCCTCTCCAGCATGTCGTTTTTTTGATTTATTGATGATAGCCATCCTGACTGGAGTTAGGTAGTATCTCAGTGTGGTTTTAATTTGCATTTCTTTGATAACTAGTGAGACTGAGCATTTTTTCATATATCTGTTGGCTGCTCATATGTCTTCTTTTAAGAACTCTCTATTCATATCTTTTGCCCACTTTGTAATGAGGGTGTTTGTTTTTTTCTTTCAGCACATTTGAGTTCCTTGTAGATCCTAGATGTTAGGTCTTTGTCAGACATACAGGTGGCAAATATTTTTTTCCCAGTCTGTGAGCTGTCTCCCTGTTCTCTTGATGGTTTCTTTGGCTTTGCAGAAGCTTGTCAGTTTGATGAGGTCCCACTTGTCTATCTTATCTCTTATGGCATGGGCACTTAGGGTTTTGATCAGGAATTGGTTGCCAGTTCCAATTTCCATACGGGCGTCTCCTGCATTTTCTAAGGTTCTTAAAGTTTGAGGTTTTACATTTAGGTCTTTGATTCATTTAGAGTTGATTTTTGTGTATGGTGATAGGTAGGGATCTTGTTTTAATCTTCTGCATGTGATCAATCAGTTTTCCCAGCACCATTTACTGAACAGGTTCTCCTTTCCCCAGTCATTGGTGATGGAGGCTTTGTAGAAGATGAGTTGGTTGAGAAATTGAAGTTTTGCTTCTGGAATCTCTATCCTGTTCCATTCGTCTGTCTGCCTGTTCTTGTACCAATACCAGGTTGTTTTGATTATTGTAGCTTTAGAATAGAGTTTAAAGTCTGGGAGTGTGATACCTCCTGCTCTGCTTTTTTTTACTGAGGATTGTTTTGTTGATTCCTGGTTGTTGGTGTTTTCATATAAATTCCTGTATTGTTGTTTCCAGGTCTGAGAAGAATGCTGCTAAGGAATTTAATGGGTATTGCATTAAATCTGTAGATTGCTTTGGGTAGGATGGAAATCTTAACAATGTTGATTCTTCCAATCCATGAACATGGAATATTTTTCCATTTGTGAAATCTTTGATTTCTTTGAGCACTGTTTTGTAGTTTTCATTGTAAAGGTCTTTCATGTCTCTAGTTAGGAAGATGCCAAGGTATTTGATATTTTTTCTGGCTATTTTGAATGGGATTGTGCTTTTTATTTGGGTTTCTGTTTGTTTGTTGGTGGTGTATAGAAATGCGACTGTCTTTTACACATTGATTTTATACCCGACATACCTCATTCTTTACAAAGGTTGAGGATATTCATTTCATTGTACTGTAATTTATTTAGCTTTACTATATTTGTAGACATTGAGGTTGCTTACTCTTTTTCCTCCTCCAAATAACGTTGGGATTAACAGCAGTGTACATATGTCTCTACAAGCTTTGCTAGTATTTCTGAAGAACAGATTTCTAGGAATAGATTTTCCAAGTCATAAATAACTGAAGTCTAAGATCACTCTTAACAGACTAGCATGTCTTTTGGTGGATCTCACAAGGAGAAGGTAGCACTCCCTGTGAGGACAACCTTTGCACACTCAGAGAAAGTCGTGATGGGAATGCTTTCTCAGCGACCCCAGGAATACTCTGAATGCATTTGGAAAGTGTATACGAGTAAGGCAGGCTTAGCTCTGTCTCTTTAGTGTTAAATATATATAAGTGCATGTTGGGAAAGAGTCACATTTGTTTTCATCTATATTTCCCCTCAAGATTCTGAACCAAGTTATCACTTTGCTTAACAGTTCCTCTAGGTAAATACATAAAAAGCATACCCAGAAACATAATTTCTAAGAAACTTCATCTTTTTCAGTGATTTTAGGCCCCCAAGGTTTGCTATATGTCTAAGCAACTGTCCTTTATTGAAATATTGAGACTATTCTGCAGTCTCTGAGATTTACAAAATTCCCCTTGTATTTTTAGAAAATGATTATAATTTGTCCTCATTTAGTTAATAAATATTTGTATAAGCACTTCCTGAGTAAATATGTAAGATAAGAATAATAACAAAAACTAGGTCTTTATCCTGAGAAATTTCTTATCACCATAAGGAATTTATAGGAGGAATAATATAAAGAAATATAAAAAATTCTTAGTACTTGGCAAGACAGTGGGAGATATAAAAATAGGAAAAGAAGTCTCATCCATTTCAGGAGCTTAAATCTAGGGTGTGACAAATGTTGTGAGTACAAACATATTTCTCTTGTCCTACAAAAGAGGGAAACTAGCATTTCTGGCTTCAAGGTGGATGTGTGACTTGAACTGAACCTTGAAGTCCAGGTAGGATGTTGACAAGTAGAGGTGGAGCAAACATCACCAGTGGCACTAACGAATGAGCAGAGACATGGCAAGAGGCCACATTTATGGACTGGCACTCAGTCTGACTTGGCTGGAACTTTGTGCATGCGAGATAAAAATCAGGTTAAAAGGGAAGATAGGTTAATGTCAAGTCATAGATGGCTCTGAATGAAGCATAAGGAGCTTATGTGTTGTGTAACAGGACCTCTTGAAGGTTTGGGAGCAGGAAGAGAGATACTTTCTCAGCTGGGCTTCAGGAAGATTCATCTACTTGGTGACATTTCAGAGAGGCAGAAAAATGGAGGGAAGAAAGCCAGATAAAATATCATTGTCCTCATCCAAAGAAAACCACCTGATAAACCTTTCTTTAAACCCAGGCAGCTTTTTTAAGGTTATACTTGGCTTAAACCAAAACAATAATTATCTTAGAGAGTCATGAGGGCAGTACCATAATTTTACCAATGAATGAGAAAATGAAACTCACACTACTGAATAATTGGAATGTAGATACAGAAATATTATGAATAGGAAATATGTTGTTACTTATGGTCCTGACTTCCCTGAACCTGGGTAATGGTTCATCTAGAAAAAGAAGGGGTCATTAAGTCAACTCAACATGTCATTTGTATACAAGGTAGAAATTCAGTCACTGAACAATCTGAAGGGACACTGATTAAAAATGCATTAAATGTACCTTGGAGCCGGGCTCGGTGGCTCAGCCTGTAATCCCGCGCCTTTGGGAGGCTGAGGTGAGTGGATTGCCTGAGCCCGCGGGTTCGAGACCCGCCTGGGCAGCGAGACCTCATCTCTACAATAAATCAAAAAATCAGCCGGGCGTGGTAGCGCATGCCTGTAATTCCAGCTACTCGGAAGGCTGAGGCGGAAGGATCGCCGGAGCCCAGCAGGTCGAGGCTGCGGTGGCCGGGAGCGGCCACTGCACTCCAGTCTGGGCGACAGAGTGAGACTCCAACTCAAAAAAAAAAAAAAAAAAAAAAAAAATAAATGTACCTTGGGGAAGGGAAGACCTTCTTAGGATAAAATTAAGAAAGACAGTGAGGAACTAACAATTATAAGTAGGATTAGAAAATGAAAAAAATGGCGATTGGTTCACAGTTCAAAATTCTTGACTGGGGAGTGTTTTGGGGAACACCATTTAGAACTCTCAAACAGGTTCTTTTCCTGAATTTTGTTGTTGTTGATGCTACTGAAGATATTGATGATGACAGTGATGATATATGTGTTTTTACTTTAAATGAGAGCTGAGGCCTCCATCTCATTATAGTTGTGGAGCAGACAGGATAAAGGAAGGGAAGTTGGCAGAGGTATTGAGCAGGGGTATGTGGAAAGTGGCTCTTCCTGGCTATGGACAACCAATTGTTAATTTCCGGAAATTTCATGAGCCAGTTGTTAAACTCTTTAACAATTATATTGTATATACTTACAATTTAGCAAATAATATTTTCAAAAGGCAATAAATACTCCAAACTCATCATTTAGAGGATATATTACTGTGTTTTACTATTATCTCTGTTCTTGAGGTAATTTTCATCCATAACGTTGATATGGTGGAAATACCATAGAATAGTGTATGACTAAGAATTTCTTCTCTGCTCTGGTTTCATGACTTCAGGTTGATAGTCTGAAATTGACCATGTAGGAGTATTACACCACAGAAATTAACAAATGCTACAAATTAGGCATTTTTATCCACTCCCAGACAACCAGTTGTTAAACATTTAACAAGGTGACCTGTGGATTATCTGACTTTCAAAAGGAAAAGAAACCCTATTTTTTATAATTAGTTTCTACTCATTTATTTATTCCTTCCTCAGTTTCTTCCATTTGTATTATGTCCCAGGATTATACAAGACACCTACAAATTTGTTACTTCTGTTCAACTTTATTACTATGTCCATTTTTACTGAATAGGAAAATTGTGTTTTTTAGTGACTGTGAGAAATTTTCCCCACAAGTTACATTCTCTCAATTTCAGTTAATTCATCTCTAAAATTGATAGGTTGCAGTAGTTTTCTCTGGGGCTTAACTTTATCTTTGAACCTAAATTTTAATACCTCTCCAACTAAGGACCCTAATATCTAAAGGCACATCACTGGGTCTAATTTTAAGATCAAGAAAATCCATAAGTAAATGAGAATTTGTATTTCATTCTATTCCATGTTTACTGAACATTTGGGTATCTTTGCTTATTCAAGCTATATGATTTATATGAGTTGACTATATTCCCTGGTTTTATGGTAATACATTGTTTTTTTCCTCACCTTGCCAGAACAAACAAAAACCAATTAATTTCTGGATATAAGTAAGAGGGGATCCATGATTCAGATTTTGAAAAATTTCTTCTGATTGGGCCTCCATTAACTGAAGCTTTCTCCATTACACCTTTTCATTGAATATTTTTCAAAAAACTACTCATATTTATATTCACTAGGCTTTAAAGTCAATCTTGATATTTTCCACTGTTATGGTTCAAAACTCTAAATGGATTACACTGACAATACAGACAAATTTAATCTTCTTCATATATAACTTGAGGATAAAAGGTCAAAACAGAAACATGCTTCTCTCCTCTCCTACAGATAAAAATGCAAATAACTAGTTTCCTTTGAAGTTTGTAAATACAGCATGTATTCTGTGTTTTTTATAGCATTAAATAGGCCACTGTGATCCAGCCAGAGTTAACTCTTCAAAGTCTTTACTGGGCTGAGAAAAAAGATTATTATTTTCTAACACAGGTTTTCTGGCTGTGATAAAATCAATCATATGATGTATTTATTCCTTGCTTTATAAGGAACACTCATAAGCAACTATTTTAGACAGATTCTTTCGCCTTTTATTTTAGAGAGCACAGGGATATCCTTCTTACCAGACCTTGTTCTTGGGCCCAAGAAGAGAGATTAAGTCTCTACCCTTGAGATGCTCATGATCAAGAGAAAATTACAACACAAGGTTCCGGGCATTATAGCAGAGGTACATATGAGGGGGGAACCAAAAAACCCCTGTGATTTATTTATTAAAATTTGTATATTTATTCTTACATGTTTAAACTTTAGTCACCTTCAAAGTACTTTTCATTTTATGCAAGACATCCATTAGGATGCTTTTTTCACTGTACAAAGTGAGTTTTTGAACTCGTCCATTTTGATGCCTTTTTGTTCTTCTGCCGTTTTTTGTTTCATCTCTACCACATCAGCAAATTGTTTCCCTTTGAGAACTTTTTTCATCCAGGGAGACAAAAAAAAAGTCGCTTAGGGTGAGACGGGGTGAATAAGACAGGTGGAGCATGGGAGTCATGCGTTTTTTGGTCTAAAACTGCCGAACACTCAACGTGGTGTGGGCAGGTGCATTGTCATGGTGGAAGAACCAGTCACCTGTTTGCCACAACTCGGGACATTTTTTTTCACAAATTGTGATGCAACATTCTCAAAACTTCCAAATAAAAGCTTTGGTTGATCAGTGATCTGGAGAAATAAATGTACTACTAGGGGCTTTCCCTTCAAAAGATAATTCTGGGTTTTTTAGGTCCCCTCTCAGATATGAAAAGCACAGGGGAATGGAGTTGGGACCTTAATGCTGACAAGTATGTGATGGCCCCAAGAAGAAGGAAGGATGGAAAGGAAACGGTTGACTCCGGAAACAAGGGAAATAACAGCTACTGTGTGTTCAGCATGGAGTCTGTGTCGGGTCAGCATGGAGTCTGTGTCGGGTCTTACGAGGAATGTGGGCCTGAAGAAGGAACCCAGTAAAACGTCCTAAAAATCCTCCTCCAGCTCTTTGTCAGGTTATCAGATTCCTTAAGCCTCCAGTTACAGAGTTAGTGACAATATCTTGAAATTATATCAAAACACAGATTATGGATAATATAGAACACAGTAGGAAAAGGTGAGATCGAGTTCAATAATAGAATTTCCATTTTCCTGCAGTCTGAGGAATCTGGCACACTTTCTACTTTTACTTGCTGAAAATCTCTTTAAAGCATAAAATAGTAGTTTGTGGAATAGTATTAACTTACCATGTTTCTCAAAACACAGTATCTATACATCACATTTCATATCTAAAAGATACTCATTAGTGCACTTGTAGAAAATAAACTAGATGAAAATGAAATAAGTGCCAGATAATGTCATTTTTCTCCTGACCTAATGCTTGGCACAAAGTATATATACAACATTTGATGAATGACATAAAATAGTTTTGTAGTTTGTTAATTTTTTTTTTATTTGACATAATCATTTCTGCCTCCTGCCACCTTCATAAAGGAAGCAAGATATTAGCAGGAGAATTGTGACATGTCTACAATAGGCTGATGGACAGTGGATTTAATGGAAAAATCTTCAAGTTCACGATTAAGGTTAATAAGCCTAAAATATTTTAAAGTTAAATTAAAGCACTTTCTGTCTTAAGAAGGCATTAAAAAGAAGTTTGATGGCATTTAAACTGACTCTAGAGGTAAGGAGCAGTTCTTTTGCAAAAAGTGCCATTTGCAACCCAGATAAGAAAAAAGATTTCTTGACTTGCCTGCATGTGTCTTCAGAAGAAAACCATCTTCACTAATCATCCTTGTAAATGTCTATTTTAAATTTTTGCCTCAAAATATCTCCTCGTGGATACTCCAACTATTTTTTTCTTTGGCCTACTGTGAAAGAAATAAATGCTATATTTTTGATTACTGATAGATACTAATATAAAATTTCCTGTCACCGTTTAGATTGTGGTTCCAACCTTAGTGTATCCAAATAAATGACAGGAACAATCTTCTCTTGTTGACTTTGTTGCTGTAAAAGTGCTCATATTTCTTGATCAGATCTCTTGACTTTTTCATTTTGCGTAACTACAATGAGAGCAATTTGCAATTCTAATGTCATGTGCTGCATTTGAATTGGAACAAAAGGAAGCACCTAGGAACAAAACCTTGCTGAATGGAGTCATTTTAAGTGCCTCTAGTTCCAATGAGTTTTTTTGATGAAAGTTGCAGTCGCTCTACTTGTCCCCAAAGGTCCCTATTGTTGTATACCGCTGAAGTAAAATCATTGTAGGGACTGCAAACGCACTCCACTGAATTTTTTAGCTCAAGGGCCATATTTCAAGTTGTCTGTCATTTATAGGAATGTCGGTCTTTGTTTTCTTCTCTACTCCTGCGGGCACCCTCATATGCTTTGGTGAAAATGTTATTTTTATAAGTTAAAAGTTTTAACTGAAAACTTGGACAAAAATTTAAATGCTCACTGCTTGCTCCACTAGTAGCATGTTTCTGTCTTGCCCTAAAATCGTGCACTCACTGTTTTTCACATGTTCTTCCCTCCACATTCCATAGCATTATTACGATCTCCATCAACCTGGATATCTGAGGTAATGACCTCTTTCACTTCCATATTGTCAGCAATAATATTCTGTGGCCAAAGAAGGCAGTATGGGTGAACCACGGGGCCTGTGCAGGGAGGACCAGATGCATTTGGAAAACAAAAACGCCAGCGTGAGGTTTGCTGTTAGTCTGAGCTCTAAAAGGCTGTAGTCAACCTCACAGGGGTCAGCTCTGCATTGTCGAATCCACAGGTGTAGGGATCATGAATTTGTCTTCTTCCTTTGCCACATGTAACATGGTCATTTTGATTTCTGAACAGTCATTTTCTGACTCTTCTTTGGAGGGCTGTGAAGTGACAATTAGCTTGTGGTCATGAACTGAATTTTATTACTCTTTTATTAATGTGTTTCGAACAAAGGGGCATAGAGGCCACGGACTAGTTAAGCACCTGAGGAACAAAAAAGCATTTTCTATGCCATCAAAAGCCTCAATATTCTCTGGTTCTAAAACCTTCCATCAGTCCTCAATATTTTTTAAAATAAATGCAAATTTACTTTCTTGTACTTTGCCCCATTTTTGTTTTGAAAAATTTCAACCTTAAAAGAAATTGAGACACGACTACTTTAAACAGCCGTATACCCTCCACCTAACCAGCTCCATCAACTATTAATATTTTCTTCATTTGCTTTACCTCCTTTTTCTTCCTCTATGCTCACACACACAAAGGCACACTTTTTTATTTTGCTGTATTTTTTGTAAAGAAATTTGTAGATGTGGATTCCTGACTCCTCAGTACTTCAGTGAACATGACCTAAGAGTAACTCCATTATTCAGTACCATTTTCATCCCTAAAAAAATTGTTTACTAACTTTATCTAAAATATAATTTACATTTTAAAAAAATCCTAATTCATTTTTAAATAATTTTTAATGCCTGCCATTATTTTTCAATCCAGTTTGGTGTGTTTTTTTTGTTTTTTTGTTTTTTTTTAGTTGAAGTCTCACTCTGTCGCCCAGACTGGAGTGCAGTGGCCGCTCCCGGTCACCCGCAGCCTCGACCTGCTGGGCTCCGGCGAGCCTTTCAAGTAGCTGGAACTACAGGTGTGTGCTACCACACCTGGCTAGTTTTTGATTTATTGTAGAGATGAGTCTCACCAAGTTTCCCAGGCAGGTCTCGAACTCGTGAGCTCAGGCAATCCACTCACCTCAGCCTCCCAAAGGCACTGGATAAGGAGTTTCAAATTACATTTTTAAAAACCTCTCTTATTAGCCATTCTGTGACTACAAAACTAAGGTCAAGACTCTCTACCAGGTTTCCCTGCATAACATATAAATTTGGATCATTTCCTCTGTTGAGTCCTGAAAATTTGTTAGTGTTCCTAACTTGCCAGGAATTTACCTCCTTTATTTCTGGAAGCTGAAGTCCAGTAAGCCAGGTAACATGCCAGTTTCCTTGTGAGTGCTCTGTGGACCCCACACGTGAAGTCAACAATTGTTCTTTAAGAGCAGAACGTTAGATCTGTTTAAACAAAATTCATTCTCAAATGTGACATTTAGTTTGACCTTGGCTGCACAATTCATTTATCCAATTATTTTCTGGTAAAAAGGAGGACAGATTTTTATTGAACCTAGGCAAACTCTTACATTGCCATGAAAAGTAATGAAATTTAGTAAAAGTGTCTGAAGTCTGGGTTGTCAATCAAAATTTGGCATCATTTTGAATTATTTCACTTTAGTATAGAAAAGTAGAGACTACTATTTTTTTGTTGTTGTTGTTGTTTATTTGTTTGTTTTTTTGAGTTGGAATCTCACTCGGTCGCCCAGACTGGTGTGCAGTGGCCTCTCCTGGCCACGGCAGCCTCGACCTGCTGGGCTCCGGCTATCCTTCCGCCTCAGCCTTCCAAGTAGCCGGAATTACAGGCATGCACTACCACCCCGGCTGATTTTTTGATTTATTATAGAGATGAGGTCTCGCTGCCCAGGCAGGTCTCGAACCCGCGGGCTCAGGCAATCCACTCACCTCAGCCTCCCAAAGGCGTGGGATTACAGGTTGAGCCACCGAGCCCGGCTTGAGACTACTATTAATAGATTTTTGTACATTACAGAAAGCTTAAGAAGAAAGAGAAAGAACTTTGTTGTATATCCAGAAAATAGAATATTATGACATCATCAACAATATTGCAATCAAGTAACCAAAATAAAATTTTCTTTATCAACTCGTTGAGTCCTAAGTAATTAATTTTTATTCTACTGTATCTTGGACTAATAGTCTGATTTCACTGAAAAGAGTTTTAGGAATCCTAACTCAGTCCACTGATATATGTGAAAATTGTCTTCACATTGTCAGATCAGAAACCCATGCATAACAGATAACTATTTGAAATATCAGGAGTTCAGAGTATCTGGTATAGTATTTTCCAAAAATCTTTGAAACTCTCTTTTGCTAAAGACACAAGTTGTGTTCTGTACTTTATAGCAAATCCTGAGGAAAGCATCAGAGTAAAACAAAATTATCTGTGGATTATTTGATAAAGTGTTAAAGGCTGTTGTTAAATTTTTACTGTGATCAGTACTATCAGACTGGAGAATGAAACGCTCTATTCCATGTGAGTTGATATAAAATAGAGAATTGATAGTAAGAACATAAAAGTTTGTTGAAAAAAATGGAATTAAAAGATAAAAATAAAAACTATATACTTTGTTTCTCAACACACTCTCCATCAAAGTCAAGACACTTTTATAAGTGATGATACCAGCCAATAGTCCATCTTCCTTAACTGAGTGTCCTGGGAGTTTAACCACATTAATATAGTCTTTTTTTTACATTATTATCTGAAGAAAAATGGGTGCCCATTTAAATATTTTTTTAAGATTAGGAAACAAAAAGAAGTCAGAAGGAGGCAAATCAGGACTGTAAGGTAGATGCCTAATGTTTTCTCATGGAAACTTGCAAATTTGCCCTTATTTGGTGAAAAGAATGAGCAGAGACATTGTGATAGAGAAGGACTCATTGGTGAAGATTTCTCAGGCATTTTTCTACTAAAGCTTTAGCTAACTTTCTCAAAACACTCTCATAATAAGCAAATGTTTTTGTGCTTTGACCCTCCAGAAAGTCAACATGCAAAATGCCTTGAGCAAAAAACTGCTGCTGTAACATTTACTGTTGACCAGTCCACCTTTGCTTTGACTGGGCCACTTCACTTCTTGGTAGCCATTGCTTTAATTGTGTTTGTCTTCAGGATCATACTGGCAAAATCATGTTTCATTTCCTGTTACAATTTTTTTGAGGAAGTGGTTCAGGGTCTTGATGTCACTTGTTTAAAATTTCCACTGAAATCTCTATGCCTCAATCAAGTGGAAAGTTTGCTTAACTTTGATTTTTCAATCAGAATTATGTAAGCTGAACCAGTTGAAATGTCTATGGTGTTGCCTATTGTTTGTGCCATTAATCATTGGTCCTCCTCAGAGCACAAACAAGATGAATTTTTTCCCGCAAATTGATGTGGGGACCTGCTGCAGGCTTCCTCTTCAACAAACGTGTGTCCCTTTTAAAAAAGATGTATCCATTTGTTAACTGTTTATATCTTTGGGGCATTATCCTTATAAACTTTTCATAAAGTATCAGTGATTTCACCATTCTTCCACACAAGCTTCACCATAAATTTGATGTTTTTCTTGCTTCAATTTTAGTAGAATTCATGTTGCTCTCAGGGGCCCTGTTTAAACTGATGTTTTATCCTTCTTTGTGCCTCAAACTAGATCCTATTCAGACATGTCATAGCAAGTTAATACAAATTTATTTTGGTGCAAAAAATATTTTTAAATCCATGCATAGTTTTTTTCAGAATTAGCATTTTCTATGAACTTTTGAAATCCCCTTGCACAGTGGGCAGAAAGGGCACTGTGAAATCTTCAAGTACTTCCCTAAAGCATACAAATCTCTAAAATGTTGACATTAATAACATTTTAAAAACTTATCCTAGGTGAGGCTAGTGTTTCTTCACATCTGAAAATTCTTCCCATGCAAATCTTAATAACACACTAAATAGACCTAATTATTTCCAGCATCTCTCCATTTATAAACTGAAATAACAAACTTTGGTGATTTTCTAGCTGGGAAATCTCAAAGATAGTTTTAGGTAGCAGAAACATCCTAAAACTTTTATTTTTTCTAAATTTAGGGTCCTATTTTAGGAAAGTAAAATGAAGAGTTATCAGAGGAGATTTGGTTTCTAGGTAAATATAGGATCATGGATGAGTGAGAAAAAAAATAGTTGCTTCTCAAAGTGACAACATATATTTAAAATAGAAACATAGAGGATAAAGGCAATTGTGAAAAATCTTAGCTCTTTTTTAAGTGATGAAGCATTTTTTTTCTTAAATAAGTAAGGGCATAATAAAATCATCTTAAATCACAAAAAATAATTCAGATAAGGCATAGAATCACTCTTCTGGGAGCAGATTAGATAGAAAATTGAGGATACGCTTTCATTGGCTGTGTTTTATATTGTGGGTTAATCAGTAAACCAGGGGAGCAATTCCATCCAAACGGAGTCATTTTTGCTCAAATTTTAACACATTTTCATAGCTTCTTTGTAGATACAGGTATTATAAACCAAGGCAAAATAGCTCTCCAAGTGTTGTGTGGGTCGGGGGGGCGGGGCTTGACTATGTTCTCTTATGTTGTAAAACAAACTGATACTTTAGGACAATGTGTGATTCAAAGACTTTCTGGGGGTGAGGGAGTTCCCTGAAATATTTGCATGGATCCTGCAACAGTTATTTTCATAACAATAGTAAGTTATGGAATTTTTTCACAGGCTACATGATCACAAAAATTAAATGGAGAAGCAGATTTGAAAATCTATCAGCTGTTCATTAAACTAGACATTCAAGATATTTTTGTAAAAATGTTAAAGGGTGCCATTTTTCTCATGACAATTTAAAGATATTATTTATGTTAATATCTAATGGATTCATCATTGCTATTTTCCAATGCATTCATAAACATATATGTTTTAATTTCTCAGTTTTACTTGTTAAAATAGCAAATATTGATAGTTATAGCCCATATTATAAACTACATCAACAGAAACTCTTTAGATTCCTAAGTAGTTTTTAAGACTCTACAGGATGGAGAGACCAAGTATTTGAGAACTGCTGCTTTATGCAAAGATTAGTCTTTGTTCTAAGGGGAAAAAGTACATATAGTGTTTCTCTCATTGTTATTTCTGATAGTATAGTTGTAACCATCCATGTAAATACTACTTTTAACTTTATTTCACAAAGATAATTGGTGGAAGGATTGCTGAGAATTTTCTGTCATACATAAGCATTCCAGCAGACTAGCAAAGCTCACGGATGCACAAAACATAATTTCTTTCTTTTCTTTTTCTTGTTTTTGGCTACACATATCCCTTTTATCCCTTTGTAAAGTAGCAAAAATTAACAAGGTCTTAGCATAATCCCAAAATATGCCTCACTCTAGCATATAAAGTAAAAATAATATGCAAACTTGAAATTACACTTAGTAGTGAATGTTTCAGTATTGTTTCCATCTTATTTTGAAATTTTCTGGGTATCTAACAATTTTTTTAATTAAATAATTGAATATTAGTCTAAGGCTTTAAGTTACCTAAAGATCTTGGAAATCATCTTTAAGGGGTATTCTATAAAATGTAATTACAGTTAATAGAAAAAGTAAGTCAGAATCATGATTCAATGAACACAAATTTATGTTTTTTATAAACTTAAACATATGTAGGAGTCATGTTAGTATATTTGAACTGTTAAGTTTAGGAAACACAAACCCACATAGAGCAATATGTATGCCTGCTTTTTAATTGACAGCAGGGAAATGATACATCAGAGAAAAGACATAACTGTGCTTTTTGCATCAAAATTATTAAAATTGTCTCATATTGCAAAGATTTGCCTTAATCATTTTAAACTGAATCTTAAAAATATTTCTGAGTTAGTTTTTAATAAAAAAGATTTTAGCCTAACATATTTAAAGTGTTAGAAGTTTCAATTTTTATTTTCTGTGAACTGTAAGAATTTTAATTTATGCGAGCACTTACTTATCTTTA
>JAPVLO010001697.1:0-60439 GCA_027257055.1 Cephalopachus bancanus | reverse complement strand
ACAGAGAGTATAACATTTATAATGTCTAGCACCTATTCAAAACTTGCAATACACACAGCGAAACAGGAAAATTATATCTATAATGAGAATAATAACTCAAAACAAACCAGAATGGATACAGATGCTAAAAATAGTACATGAAGCCTTGAAAACTATTTTAATAACAATATGTATTATATTAAAAATGAAGTATGAGCATGAAAGTTATTGAAAAGACCAAATTAAACTTTTAAAGACTAATCTACAGTGTTTGAGATAAATAATAAATGGAATGAGAGTTATGTCTATTACAGACTGCACAATAAAAGATTAGCAAACTTAAAACATAATGATAGAAATCATCCCAAATGCAACACACATAGAAAAAGACAGAAAAAATAAAATGAAGAGTATCAGTGATCTTGAGGATATTTTCAAGTAACCTACTATAAATCCCATAATAAGGGAGAGGGGTGTGACTGAAAACAATTTGAAAAAATAATGACTAAAAAATGTCCAAATTTAAAAAAAGTAAAACTCCACAGATCCAGGAAGTTCAATGAAAGATATATGAACTGAACCACATCAATGTCAACATAAACTGCTTAAGAAGTGTGATAAAGAGAAAAAAATAAAAAAATCAATCAGAATAAAAATGAGAATATGTTCAGAGATAAAAAGATAAAGAATACAACAGACTATTCACCAAAAACAATGCAAGCAAAAACAACTCTTTAAAAGAATAAACCTGTCCTAAAATTATAATTCCATACCCAGTGAAAATATATTTTAATAATAATGGAAAAATAAAAGTTTTACATATGTAAAACCAGAAAAAGTTTATCACTAACTGACCTGCACTACAAGAGCTCATTTAGGCACAGAAAAAGGATAGCATGTGAAAATAAAAATCTACATAAAAGAGGAAAGAGATTCAAAAGTGATAAGAGCATGGATAAACATGCCATTTTTTCTTTTTATTTAAATCTTTTAAATATAAATTGCCATTTAAATAAAAATAATTAAAATTTATTGTGTGCTTTGTGACATATATCAAATTAAATAGTAACAATATCACAAACGCTGGGAGGGGATATTGCATTACACTATGTATGACATAGTACAATATTACTTGAAGGTAGATAGTTATAAGGTAAAGGTGTGTTCCATAAACCCTAAATCAGCCACTACATTAACAAACCAAAAAATTATAGTTAGTAAGTAAAAGAGCTTAAAACAGAATCTAAAAAAACAGACTCATTTTATCCACACACACAAAGAAAAAGGCAAAAAACGGAAAGGGAATAGAGAGAAGACATGACACAATAATAATAAAAAGATGACAGATATGAATCTAGACTCATCATTAATTACATTAAGTGTAAATTAGATGTAAAACAACTTGGTAAAAGGTAGGAATAAAATTCAATTCCAGCGACTTTACTCATAATGTAAAACTTGGAAAAAAAGGTGAATGAATAAACAATAGGAGAATGAACACACAAACTGCAGAATATTATTCTGTGATAAAATAAATATGCCATCAATCCATGGAGAGACACAAAAAAAATCTTCAATTGTGTCTCTAAATGAAGACGCCAAATTGAAATGGCCACATACTGCATGATTCCAAGTATAGGACATTCTGTAAAAGGCAGAACTATAAAAAAAATAAGTGATTACCAGGATTTAAGGAGAACTAGAGAGGGATGAAGAGGCGATCACAGAGGATTGTTAAGGCAGTGAAACTGCTGCTCTGTGGGACTGTAATGGTAGATACATGTCTTTAAACAGTAGTCAAAACCCATAGGATATACAAAGTCAAGAATGACCCCTAATGTAAACTATAAATTTTACTGATAAAGTATCCATATTGTTACTGATAAAGTATCCATATTGTCTCAGTAATTATAGCTATTGGACCACATTAATGCAAGATGTTAAAAATAGGGGAAATTCTGGGAGGTAAGGGCCTGTGTGACAACTTTCTGTACTTTTCACTCATTCTTATTTTCTATAAACCTAAAATTACTCAAAATAATATAGTACTTCTTAAAGAAATTCCCAACTATAGAGTGCTTATAATAATCACACAAATCTAAATATATAAATATATTAATGGTAAAAGTATTAAAAATGATATGGCAAGCCAATACTAATAACAAAAAACTAGAATGGCTATATTAACATCAGACAAAGTGAACTTCATAGCAAAGAATATTACCAGGGATGAAAAGGGTTATTTTATTAAGATAAAGAGTTCTACTTATCAAAAAGATATAACAATCTAAAATGTTTAAATAGCTAACAGCAGAATTTCAAACTATATGAAACAAAAGTTGATAAATTCATAAAGAGAAATAAACAAATCACAATTATATTTAGAAACCTCAATACCTCTCTGAAAAATTGGGAGAACAAGAAGACAGAAAATCATGAAAGATATAGAAGACTTGAAAAATGGCAAAGAGACTCACCACTGGGGAACACTGGATGAAGAGTGCACAGGCTTCTAGTTCTGCCACTCCCTATAGCAGTCTATATTTCAAAAAATAGGATTTTAAGATAATACAGAAATGGTACTGATAACTTCATGCCAATACATTTACCAACTGCAATGAAGTAGAAAAGTCCCTGAAAAAGACTACCAAAGATCACTCACAAAAAATAGATAGCCTAAATCATTCTGGATCCAGCAAAGAAATTCATTTTGTAGTTAAAATGTGCAACATGGCCAACTGGGATTTCTGTAACAAAAACAAGATTAGTGTAGTCATCAAAATTTCCCCAAATTAACACAATACATAAGAAAAAGTATGTGATTCTCAGAAGGTATATACACTGTATTTAACAAAATCCTGCATCTCTTCCCTTTTGAAAACTCTCAGTCAAGTAGCCATGCAAAAGAATTTCTGCAGAAAACCTATGGCGAGTCTGATGCCTAATGTTGAAAGACTGAATTCTTTCCCCCCAAGAGTGTGGACAGGACAAGAGACTTCCTCTCGCTACTTCTAGTCAAGATTGGACGAGAAGTTCTAGGCAGTGCAGTAAGGCAAAATAAGAAATGAAAGACATTCACGCTACCCAAAAAACTATTTTTATTTGCATGGTTGTATATGCAGAAAATCTGATGAAACTCACAATAAAATCCCTAAAACTAACAAATATTTTTAGCAAAGTTATCGGATAAATTTTTAAAATTTAATTGTATTTCTGTACTAACAATAAACACTTGGAAATTAAAATTATAAAAACAATATTAATTATAATAGTAGTAAAATATATAATATTTAGGGGTAAATATGACAAATTTTTTATAATACCTGTAGACTGCTGAAAAACATTGCTGAAAATATTTTTAAAAGATCTAAAAAATGGAAATACTTGTCATGTTTGTGAGTAGGAAAGCTCAGTTATTGTTAAAATTGGTCTACACTGTCAGTGTGTCTCCAAGCAAAATCATAACAATATATTTTTGTAGAAATAGTATATTTGAAAAATTCATATTGAAAGGCAAAGAACCTAGTATGGCCAAGACAACTTTGAAAAAGAAAAACAAAGTTGTTCTACAAAACTACACTATACTAGCACAATCTTGTGTCAAGACTTAGAAGTACAATAAATCTGCAACCATAAACACAAGTGTAAATTAATGTAACAAATTTCTGGAAAAATACAGTATGTAACAGAGTACAGAGGAGATATATTTTAGAATTACATTCCCCCAAATGCAGAGCTTTTCTTTCACTGTTTTGAGAAGTAACTGAACTAAAATAAGTACACACATATAAAGTGGACAGATTGATAAATTTGACATAGGTAGGTATCTGGGAAACTATCATCTCTTCTCTCTCTCTCTCTTTTTCTTTATTTAAGTAAAATTAAAACTACAATGTGATACCACTAAAATTGCTAAAATTAAATTTTAAAAAATAGCCATACCAAGTATTTATAAGAATGTAGAGAAAATGGAACTCTCATATACTTCTGGGGAGAAAATATTCAAGAGCACAAAACTTTGTAAGAGTGATAGTTCCCAGAATTTCAAAAACTACCTATCCTACAAAATAGTGATTCCACTTGTAGGCATTTATTCAATAAAATAAAATAAAAACTTATGTCCATACAAAACTGTGCCCCATTCATAGCAGTTTTACTTTTAATGTCCAAGAGTAAAATAACTCAAATATCCATAAAAAATGAATCAATTTTTTAAAAATGGAACATGCCTCAGCCACAAAAATGAATGGACTATGGAATCATGCTACCAGATTCATGAACCTCAAAGTAATTACGCTAAGCAAAAGCAACTAGGCCAAGGCTAAAAGGTACCTACTGTGGGATTCCATACATTAAAAAATCTAGAAAATGAAAGCTAATCTCTGGTGACAGATATTAGATCAATTGTTGACTGAAGGTAGGGAGGCATGGGAATGAGATCTTGCAAAGGGGCTCAAAGACACTTTGGGTGGTGCTGCATGCCTTCATTATCTTGATCGTGGTGATAGTTTCCTGGGTATACTTTTATCAAGTTGCTCCCCTCCAATATGTGGTATTTATCTTATTGCACGTGTTGTCTAGTGTACCACAATACAGCTGTGAAAGTAAGTAATTGCATTTGGGGAACTGTGATTCTAGTGATCTCTGAACCATTCCAAGGGTGTTTCACTATGGCAGGCTCCTCAGACCCCTCACTGTTTTTTCTTTTAGGTTCAGAGAAAACATTGTACAGATTCAGTGATATACTACGGAACCAAACTGAAGGGTGTGGAGTCAAGTCCCCCTTGACTCAAGAAGCTATCAGCCTGGTTCTCTTTCTCTGACTCACTCCTTCTGCATGCCATGGTTCTTTCTCATTTCTGCTGCTCAATGGCTTCATTCTCTCTCTAAGGATGAACTTTCAGGCAGGAGTTTAGTTTTTTCTTCCCAATGCATCAGCTTCCCCTTGTTTTGGGAAGTGTGTGACAGTCAAAATACTTCACAATCTTAAATTTCCCAAATCCCATAGCATCAGACTCATTGTGGTCCTCCAGCTTAGTTTGGATTCTCCTTAAGAGATAGAACCATATCAGTTACTGGTCAGGCAGTTCCACGGGCTCTGAATCCAGGGCCCATCTGGATGGGAGAGGAGTCGTTTGGGTCACAGACACCTTGGCAGGGACTTTAAAAGCAGAATTTCTGCACAGTTAGTGTGGACAGGTTAAAGAGAAGTCACTGAAGTATCTTCTACAGAAAAATTTGACTATTGTAGGCGATTACATTTATTGCAGGTCTGGGGAAGAGAACCCCTGTTGTTGAAATACATTATTAGATACTGTATAATTTTTAGAGCATCCAAATTATTATAATTAGAAAACCAAATTAAAGGCGCTTAAGTCATTAGTTGTGAGCTGCCAGTGTGCATGATTGTATCTGGTAACATGTAAATGGGGTTTTCAGCAAGAAATAAACAGGTGTCAGAAAAACCCAAACTCTCCCTTTAATAAGGGCCTTTGCTCTCCTCCCTCTCCCTCCTGGGGGCTGCTGTTTGTCATTGTTAAGCTCTTGGCATAATCATCCCTTTCTTAGAAAGACCTTCCCCAATCATTCTCTACAGCCCGAGATTTGCAATAACAGCATTTTTTCTCCTCATAATAGTCAACACAATTTGAAATAATTATATTTGATTTTTTATGTCTGCCAGTCCCTACTGCATGATGATAAATTCTTTGACAGCAGAGTCCATGGGAGGGAAATGGTAACTGGTTTGACAAATGCTTCTCCTGTCACCATCAGACTATAGCTATTATGACTTTGTCAGTGCACTCTTCTCTTTTATAATCAATAGCTTATTCTAAAAGCAGATACATTAATTTTAAAATTAAAAAGTATAACAAAGTAAACTGCATCAAAACTTAAAACTCTTCCACACTGCCATCCCATAGAGTAACTTCTGTTGATCTTTTGGACTAATATATTTCTTGTCATTCTTCTCTGTATGTTTTATATTTTAAACCATATTATGACCTTTGCATCACTTTTTGTTTGTAGCTTTCTATTATATATTTGAATGATGTCCCACTTTACCTTTTCCAGTTTCAACCAGATTTACAAAAAAGTAATGAATTCTAAGATCTAGAATATTTAATAATTTACAAAATATGAAACATTGAGAGTGGAAGAGAAGGGTCTTCTAAACTGTATTAAATTCTCCATGCTTTATTGGTGAAAAATTCTTTCTGGCAGTAATTACAAGGCATAACGTTAGTACATGATTTAAAATACTTGACTCTAAATGACACGCTTTAAAAATCTACAATTTCAGCAGAGAGTGAACTTAACCTAGGTCAATTACTTATGCCTTCACAAAGAAAATAATGTATAAATTAAATTTTGCAGGATATGCTAAATTTGGTAAACCTTAAAGGGGAAAAAAGAGCATTTTAGGAGAAATAAATAATGAGTAAAGGCAAAGAATCATGTCCCCGTTACAGAGAGCAAATAACATAATGATAACATAATGATAAGAAAAATGCCATATTTGTCATCAGGGGAGATTCTGGTGGCCACATCTGCAACTTACTATTTAATGTCATTGTGGTCCCACATCCCTTACTATAAACTGGACATAATAATGTTGTCTATGTCATAGAGCTCTTCTGAAGGTTAAGTGCTATGAAGCATAATATGGACAAGCAAACTCTTGTCCTCTTTCTCCTAAATAGACAGATTGGTGACTTCTCTGAATAGGCCCTGCAATGACCAAAGTGGCCATGTGACACATCAGTGCAGATGATGTGTGCTGCTGTCAGCCTTGATTCATGGGAACATTCTTCATGTCAACTTGATGCCTCACTCCCGATGAGTACAGTGATTCTGGAAGCCTTACAAGAGAAGACAGAAAAGTTGGAAAATGTCAATGAATATTATCCCTAAATAATCTCTTAGGTGGTGGGGAGGTGTCTTCTGATCAGAAACACCTTTCTGGGCTTTACACAAGCAGCATAAACTTCTATCACATCAATCCACTGAGATTTTGGAGGTGTATCTGTTTATCTGAACTGCAATATAGTTGTGTGTGCTCATGGCAAGTCCTCACCACAGTGGCTGCTAAGAGTTGTTAGTATATCATTTAAAATCATTTCCTCTCTAGGCACATTGTAGTACAGCTTTCTGATGTTCTTACTGAAGGTGGAAGTGCTCAAAAAAGAATAGCCTGAAAAGAGACATTTTGGAGTCAGAGATTACTGAAATCAATAAAAGATCTCTTCTTTGTGGACTTTTAAAAAATCTTTCTCTGCTGAGGGCAGTGGCTCAGCCTGTAATCCCAGCACTTTGGGAGGCTGAGGTGAGAGGATTGCCTGAGCTCTGGGGTTCAAGACCAGCCTGCGAAACTTGGTGAGACCTTGTCTCTAAAATAAGACATGAAAACTAGAAGAGTATGGTGGCATGTGTCTGTAGTTCCAGCTATTTGGAAGGTTCAGGTGGAAGATTCACCTAAGCCCAGCAGATCAAGGCTGTGGTGGCCATGTGTTTGACACTGTACCCCAGCCTTGGTGGCAGAGTGAGAATCTACTCAAAAAAAAAATTTTTTTTCTCTGAATTTCTGGGGACTTGAAGAGGAAAATTCCACCTTCAAGACACCAAATTGTGCTGAAATGAGAGTTCTCCCTTATGGTTTTTAGAAACCACACCCTAGCAGATCCAGCCTTCCTAGGAGAAGATTGGGAGAAATTTTTCTTATTTTTCTTTTAGACTAATAAACTGACACTTTTCTGGCCTATGTATTATAAGTTTTTTTTTTTTCTTGGAACATTCGCCTGTCCACACAGTAGACTCACAGGAGACTCAATTACTTCTGCTCACTTTGTCACCCAGACTGGAGTGCTCATGGCCACTTGCAACGTCAACCTGCTCAGCTCAGATGATCCTTCCACTTAAGCCTTTCAAGTAGCTGGAACCACAGGCATGTGCCACATCGCCCACCTAATTTTTGGATTTATCATAGAGACCAGTTCTCACCAAGTTGCCCAGGCTGGTCTCACATCCTTGGGCTCAGGCAATCCTCTCACCTCCACCTCCCAAAATGCTGGGATTACAGGGATGAGCCACTGTGATCAGCTTGAATTGGGAGGACTTTTTCAACCAGAAAAGGTCTCACTCAGAGAGCTCATTATCCAAAGACTTTCAAACTGCTATTAGGGTCAGAGTCTTTTTTCTCACCAAATCTATACCATAGTATAGATAATAATCCTATCTCTCATCCTTCAAAGTGATCTGAGAGGTACCTCCAGAAAACTGAGGACAATTGTTTTTTCAAAAACTTTAGGGTTAATCGACATAATTACACTCTCCATTGAATGACCAAATAATTACTAGAATTTGGGTCTTTGGTTTCCTACTCCTTGTCAGACTGTCCTCCAGGGTCTGCTAAAGTTACATTTGACAGTATCCACTGGTGGGAAAGAAGAAAAGAGAATGGGAGTGAATGGAATATCCAATGGCTCAAATGAAAACCAATCAACCAACAAACAACCTTCTTGACAACTGAAGCCAACCAAATGGGAATTAGACAAACGGAAATCATAATGCCTTTTTACAAGACACTGTCATCACCCTTTTATTCTGAGTGCTCTTTAAATGGACTATTTTCTTGGTCTAATCGAGAGAATAGACTATATTTGGCAACTTAATTCCTGCTATTTCTCTTTGTTGCTACGAGTTCTTTATAGCCACGGTCTCCACAATTAGCACCTCTTCCTGCTCAGCTTATTAAAATCAATAAATGCTGCTGACTGACTAACATGTTGACCAGTGATGATTTTTTTAAAAAACTGGAAATAAGTAGCTCTAGGCAGACATTTCAAGCACAAGTAATAGAGTCTACTGTGTAAATTGCACACAGGCAGATGTCCAAAGACAAAAGAATTTAGAATGTATAGACCAGAAAAGTCTCAATGTACTAGTTTTATAAACAACTTTATAGATACATAGCTATAGATAGATAGATGACTAGACAGACAAATATACATGGTGTACATTTACATATCTCATGATGACTCAGAAGTAAACTCCCTTAAGTATATTTAAGTGCTTGAGTTAATTTAAATAAATTTAAATGCTTAAATTCAACAAAACCTTTCTTATCCATGCTCATTGAGGGAAACATCTTTTAGAATACAGGTTTTCTCCACTAGGTAAGTGTTCTAGGAACCCATCGGCATAAGTGTACCAGTCAGCATTGGTGTGAGAGGCTGCATTCAGCTTCAGTGAATTGATTTGGAGATTCTTTCAACAGCAATTTCCCATTTCATGATTGATGATTTATGAACACATCTGTCCACACTGTGCAATTTTTTGACCTAAAACAGCATAACCTTGAAGGATGAGGTGCAGTGAGACTCAATACCCTTTGAGGCCAAGAGATTTATTAGAGCAGCGGCTACAGAGAGAGGGAAGGAGGTCTGTAACTGCCTGGTGGGAAAGGGGAGTGAGAGAGCAAGGGTGAGAGAGAGGTCTGTATTTATCGGTTTGAGAGGGGGCGGCCTGTGCTCTCTGAGCCTGGCCGTGCCAGCTAGAGCCATCTTAGGGTCTTTATTGGAGGGAGCTATGAGGTAGTATTCCTATAGGGAGATAATATTTGTGCATGGGTTTAAGTTTCACGCGCACGGGAAAGGCAGGAATTTACGGCCTTTGTTGTCTTTGTTAGGTTCCCTATAGTGTTGGCGCCATCTTGGGAGAGGTCCTTCTGGCTGTGCCTTTCATTCCCACCTTTTCTGTTTATTTGGGAGAGGGGCATCGTTATTCTTTCTGGCTGCTTCCTGCTGGATGTGGGCGTTGTGGGGTGAGGTGGGAGAAGGGCACAGAACCAGCCAGAACAGGGCCCAGAGATAAGCGCTGAAGGTGAAGATTTCTGAAGGCGAGAGTTCTATAAAGGTCCCTTGTAGATGTAGAATGGCGACTTGTTCCGGCCACTCCTCCAGCGGGCACAAGGGCGGTAGTAGCCAGCTGTCTTGAAGTAGACTGTGGAGGTAGATAGAGAACCTGGAAGAGAACATATCTAAAAGAAAAAATTAGATAAAAACTGGGTTGTTATGGGCTATTATAAACCTGGATTTTATTGTAATGGGTTGACAGTTGTTAAGTAATTAAGGCTGGTATGGGGTCAGAGGTGGTTCGGGTGGAAGGGGCGAGTATGACTGTAATAGTAATTGGTTGACCATTATTCGAGAGAGCTCTGCCAGATGCTGTTGGAGAAACCTAAAAACACATGGAGCTGCTGACAAGAGGATAAATATAGCAATTAGTGGAGTTAGAACAGGAAGAAGCCACGTTAGGAGCTGGGGTTGCCACCACCCTGAGAATGGGCCTCTGATCAGGTCTTCTCTTCGTTTTTGGAGATTTTCCTGTAGTTGTTTAATTCTGTCCTTGACTATTCCTGATTTATTGGCATAGAAGCAACATTCCTCCTTAAGAAATAGGCATATTCCTCCCTCTTTTGCTGTTAGTAGGTCTAGTCCCCGTTGATTTTGGAGGACCATGTCAGCCAGGGAGTCTAGTTGTGTTTGTAAGTCTAGGACCGTGTCTGCCACCTGTTATATGTCCTCAATCAGTTGGGAGGAGAGCTGCTTGTAGAAGTGAAGTGAGGACCCCAGCCCTGCTGCCCCCATTCCCATGGCCACTGTGATACCCAGCCCCACCAGCAGAGGTATGAGCTCAATTGCCCATCTTACTTGTGATGTTGAAGAGCCCACTAAAGGGACAGGCAGGCTGGTTACTGGGTGCTATTACAATGGCAGGGAGGAGGATGACAAGAATGCAGGACCCCGACCAGTTGGGGGGCAAGACCAGGTAGATGGTAGTGGTACATAGGAAGGCAGTCCCATTAAATGGGGGGCAGAGGGTGTTATTTGATTGGACCACAAGTGATTGTGTGCAGAGGCGAGGGGGGCCCATCCGACCCCCAGAGTGCCATTTCATGTTATACACTGAGCCGCGGGCAAGTCATGTGGGAGAGGAATGTTAAAACGTGGTAGTGAAGGTGTACATTGGGTTAGAGGTATAGGGAGAGTCCAATTTCCAGCGACCGGGACAGGGGAGACCCAGGATTGGCTGACTTGAGACATAGCCAGCAGTCCTTTGCTAGGTCAGGGTTAGTGAGGTTAAGCAGGGTATGGGTTTGGCTAAGGACTGGAAGAAGTTCCGGGTCTGTCTGATAAGGGCCCTGGGGTTTTGGGAGGTTGGGGCACACCAATACCGGCCCATTGAAATGTTGAATGAGCTCTTCCATGACCTGCTTAGTGTTTTGCTGTTCAGCATAATCTTGCACCCCTCCCCCATCTGATCTCCCCACAGGAGGTCTGAGGTTCCAGCAGATTTTTCTCCCTGTTTCCCGGGACAAGAATACCCAGAATGTTGTCCCAGTCTTCGTCCCGTCCAGGCCTGCTGTTTGGTTGGTCTGAGGCAGACTGAGGCTTGCTCATAGCAAGATGCCTGGATAAAACGGACGGATGAATATTCAGTGGGGCAAGGGGGTATTTTGTTTTGGGGTTTTGGTGGGGGGTCTTGCTCCCAGCAGTGGACTGTGCCCCTATTGCCTGGGCAGCCTGCTTGGAAGTCTCTTAACATTGTTGCGGCCCAGTATTTTTGTGTTCCTAGTTGGAACGAAAATTTTTGATAATAGCACATACTGGGGATCAGCTGGTAGAGTCTGGGTTTTCCTGCAGAGATGCACCGGTTGCAAGTCCAATCAGCCATGCCCCAAGATATTATTAAGTTATTGGTTAGGATTATTAATATGAATATGGTTAAACCGTAACTGGAAGTAAAACTGGGGGTTATTTTGTTCTTTAAGGGAGACATCTGATGAGAACAAAGCTAGTGACAATTAAGAGATAGGTAGTAGCTAACAGAATTTTTGCTGCAGGTGGCCAGTTTGTGGGTGCTGAGCAGGTGAGTAATATAGTAAGTAGAATGGCGATCAGGCCACGAAAGGAGAGGGGCCAAGGGTCACAAGTTTTCTGTGTTGTATCCAGGATGTTGGGTTGGATTTGGGTTGGGATGAGTGGTGAGTTAAGACAGGCGAAGTTTAATTGGTTGATCTGGAACCTGGGAGCAGGTGTACCTGTGGGTAGGTGGACAAGTTTATTATGGGTGGATTGTGAGGAAGGAGTGGTGGCAGGTTTAAGACAGGAAATGTGAATCCATGGGGTAAACTGACATTGGGTTGTGATGAGTTTTGCTGCCGTGGGAGTGGATAAAACTACTTGAAGAGGTTCAGACCACTTTGGGTTAAGGTGAGTTTTAGTTTCCAGGTCAGAAAAATAGACCCAATGTCCAGGTATAAGAGGAGGTGGGATTTGACCTTTGAACGAGACAGGTTAAAGGAGGTTTTGATATTCCCAGATGTGGGAATGAATGAAGGACAAGAGGGGGTAAAGTATGTGATTAGGCGTCAGAGGGATTGCAGTGGGGATTCCTGGGGGCAGTGCTGGACGGCCATACATCACTTCAAAAGGTGAGAGTTGGGACAGTTTTTTTGGGAGAACTCACATGCAGAAGAGGGCCAGTGGGAGGAGGGAGACCCAGTCTCGATGGAGTTCGAGGAATAATTTGGCGAGAGTGTCTTTGAGGGTGCAATTGGCTCGCTCAACCTTTCCAGACGATTGTGGGTGGTATGGGATTTGGAAACGTCAGTTAATGTGGAGTTCGGTTGTTAGGGATTGTACCACTCGTGAGGTAAATTCGGGTCTGTTATCAGACTGGAGAGATAAAGGGACACCAAACCTAGGAATTATGTGATTGGCAAGGATGGACCCTACAGTTGCTGCTCGTTTGTTTGTGGTGGGGTATGCCTCTACCCATCCAGAAAAGGTGTCGACCAAGACGAGGAGGTATTTGATGTTGCGAACTGAGGGCATGACAGTAAAGTCCGTACCTGAAAGCTGACCCCGGGCCTGATACGTGAGAAATGTTCCTGGTTTTAAGGGGGTGTGGGGATTAGTTCACTGGCAGATAGAACATTGAGAGGTAATGGTTTTTATAAGCTTTATATGGTGGGGGTCAAGGGTGAAGAAGTTTTTTAGGAAAGACATTAGAGCAGAGGGATTGGTATGGAAGATTGAGTGTAGATATGGGATGAGGTCGGAGATAGTGGGGGGGGGTTGGCGGTGGTGAATTAGTGGAAGGCATATGGCTTGGACCAGGGCGGGTAACAGCCGCCATAGTGGGGATGGACCCCGAGGCTGCTTGTTGGGCTACGCTGGGGATGGACCCCAAGGCTGCTTGTCAGGCCGCGTTATCCACCCTGGAGTTTCCCTGAGTTATGAGTGAGGAGTCGGACTGGTGGGCCTTGCAGTGAGAAATGCCAATATTGGTGGAAACCAGAGAGGCAGTGAGAAGGTTGGAGATTAGTTTAGTGTTAATTACTGCTGAGCCTTTGGTAGTCAGTAACCCCCTTTCCTTCCATATGGCCGAGTGGGAGAGGAGAATGAGGAAAACATATTTGGAGTCAGTGTAGAGTGAGAGGGAGTGTCCAGCTGCTAGCTGGAACACTCGAGTGGCAGCTATAAGATCTGCCTGTTGATTAGTGGTGCCTGGCGGGAGAGACTTTGCCTCAATGACATGTGTAATAGAGGTGATGGCGTATCCCGCAACCCAGGACCCATTGTGTAGGAATGAGCTGCCATCAGTGAACCAGGTATAGGAGGGGGAGGGCAAAGGGCCCTCCTGGATGTGAACTGGGCAAGGGAGGAGAGCCTCCACAGATTCTACACAGTCGTGGGTTGGTGGGGCTGTGGAGGGAGGGAGCAGCGTGGCAGGGTTTAGGGGCGTGCAAGTTTGAAAGGATATGGAGGGATCTTGTAAAAAGAAGACAAGGAGCAATAGGACTCGACCTGGGGGTAGCGTTTGAAGGTGCTGTAGCTAAGAAGGTGCTGTAGATGGTGGGGGGAGGTTACTGTGATAGGGGCCCTGAAGGTGAGTTTTTTGGATTCACACAACAGCATGTGGGTGGCGGACAGCGCTCGCAGACATGGGGCCCAGCCCTGGACGGTGTGGTCTAACTGTTTTGAGAGATAGGCCACCTGGACGAACGCCTGTCCATAAAGCTGCCCTAGGACTCCCAGGGCCACCCCTTTGTTTTCGTGCACATACAAGATGAAAGGTCAGTGTATGTCCGGCAGATGGAGAGCGGGGAACTTTATGAGGGCTTGCTGAAGGGCAATAAAAGGTTGTTTGATGGAGAAGGGTGGTAGGAGAGGCTCATTGGGGTCTCCCTTCATGAGAGTATAGAGTGGCTTTGTAAGTAGGGCAAAGTTGGGAATCCACGCCCGAAAGTATCCAGCCAGCCTCAAAAATTATTGGATTTCCTCTTTAGTCTTGGGTATGTTTAGGGATTGGATTAGTGCTTTTCTGTTCATCGTTATGGCCTTTTGTCGGTGTGAGATGGCTACCCCCAGATAGGTGACTTGTGTGGCAGACAGTGGGACTTTTTGAGGGCATACCCAATATCCCTTTTCTGCTAGAAAGCTAAGAGGGAGTGCAGTGTCCGTTTGAGAATCAGCTACGGAAGGGCTACACAGAAGATCGTCCACATACTGAATAAGGGTAGATTTGGTAAGTGAGAGAGACTTAAGATCTGCTGCTAAGGTTTGACCGAACAGGTGGGGGCTATCTCGAAATCCTTGTGGCAGGACTGTCCAGGTGAGTTGTTGTGAATGGCGAGATGTTGGGTCAGTCCATGTGAACGTGAAGATGTTTTGTGAGTCCTCTACCAGAGGGATGGTGAAGAACGCATCTTTAAGGTCAAGGACTGAAAAGTGAGTGGCAGTCGGGGGAATTGAGGATAGAATGGTATAAGGATTGGGGACTAGCAGGTGAATGGGGATGATAGCCGCATTAATGAGTCTTAGATCTTGTACTAAGCGGTAAGTGCCATCTGATTTTCGTACCGCTAAAATGGGAGTGTTAAACGGGTAGTTGGTAGGGTGCAGATACCCCTTCTATAATAAAGAGTTGATGACAGGTTGAAGTCCCAGGAGGCTGGAGGTAGGAAGGGAGTACTGTGGTTGATTGGGGTAGACAGAGGGGTTTTTGAGCTGAATGTGAATGGGGGAACAGTGTGCTAGGGAGGGGGAGTTTACGTCCCATACTTGGGGATTTACTACAGAAGAGGGTAAAGGAGGAGGTGAGTCCGTTGGGGACTCTTCAGTAGTGAGAAGTGCTAAAAAGGGGTTTGTGGGGGATTGGTTGGTAAGGGCTGCAGTTGGGTTAAAGGTGATGGACGCCTGGAATTTGGCTAGAATGTCCCTGCCCATAAGAGGTACTGGACATTGAGGCAGTACCAAAAAGGAATGAGTGAAGGGGACGTTTGCAAAAATGCACGTAACTGCAGGAGTTATGCATGGAGTGATGGACTGTCCCCCTACCCCGACTACAGGGGACTTAGACGGGGAAGTTGGGCCCCAAAATTCTTGTATGACAGAAAGGGTGGCTCCAGTGTCCAGGAGAAAATGGATGGGGCGCCCATCAACCGTTATAGTGACCCTGGGCTCCCGACGATTTGAGATTTGTGTCGGGCAGGGAGACCCCGGGCCCCATCATTCCAGGGTCGCTGCCATTCCCAACAGGTCTAAAGCAGGATTGGGGATTGACCCAGTCCCTATTTGGGGACCGGGGTAGTCCATTGCCCAACGTCCTGCCTGACCTCACTTGGGACATGGCTTTTGGGGCACTCTGGGGTTGGGACATCCTCGTTCCCAATGTCCTGGTTGCCCACACTTGAAGCAGGGTCCTGGTGGTTGTCACTGCGTTCGGGCATTGCCACCACCTTGGGTGACACCGGAGGAACCCTTAGCTCCCTGGAGGGCCTGGGCCAGCATCTGATCACTTATGTCTTTTTGCCTTTTCATCCCGGTTGTGGAACACTTTAAAAGCAGTTGCTAGCTCATCATGTTGGAGAGTGAGGGGGCCTCTGTCAAGTTTTTTTAGTTTTGCCCTAATGTCTGGATAGCTTTGGGAGAAAAAATATGTCATTAGGAGTTGCCGGCCATCAGGGGATTCCGGATCTATGTGGGTATATTGTTGAAGTGCCCTAGTGAGTCAACTGAGAAAGTTAGAGGGATTCCCATCTTTGTCCTGAATAACTTCCTGAAGTTTTTCAAAGTTAACTGCTTTTTGTGCATCCCTACGCAGCCCAGAAAGGAGGCAAGTAAAGAAGCGATCCCTGGACTCGATGCCGGCAGGAGAGTTACAGTCCCAGACCAGATCCTGGTCTGGGACAGCCGCTGCACCAAGGGGGTGAGCTGGGGTGGTCTGGTGAATTTCATCTGCGTATGTTCTAGCCTGTTCCCAGACTCTCCTACATTCCTCCGGAAGCAGGGTGTTGGAAAGGATTAGGTATATATCATGAAAAGTGAGGCTATAGGACTGGATGAGGTATTGAAACTCCTTAATGTAGGTGGTAGGATTAGTTGTATATGATCCAAGACTTTTTCTATTTGTGAGGGGTCTGAGATAGAGAAGGGGACATGCACCTGGACAATACCCTCTGCGCCTCCTACTTCGCAGGGGGGGTGCCAGGACCACCAATGTGGGCTTGGATCGGGTTACTGGAGGACTGCACTGGGTTGCAGTTGGAAGGGGAGGAAATAGGTTGAACTTCTGGAGCAGAAGTGGGAGGGGTTGAAGGGGGGGAGCCTTGTGTTGCCTGTATGGGGGAAGTTCATCTGCAGGCTCGAAATCTGAGATGGAGGAGGGAGCAGAGATGGAATTTGCAGGGTCTGCAGTAGTGGGGGGAGTCTAGAGGAGGAGGCTTACACATGCTTGGAACAATGGGAGAAAGGGAAGTTACAGGGGAAGCGGTAGATTCTAACATGAGTTGAGGGTGGAGGTTAGAGGGGTTACAGGTGAGACACAGCCAAGGATGTTCATGGAGGAGAGAAAAGGATTGAACATAGGGAATCTCCACCCACCTTTCTGAACGCTTACAAAAATTATATAAATCCCTGATATCAGGATTGAGGGATCCCTGGGAGGGCCACTGATTTAGATTGTCTTTGCTATTGTGAATAGAGGTGCAACAAACGTGTGTGTAGGTATCTTTATAGTAGAATGAAACAAGTTCCTCCAGGTATATTCCCAATAGGGAGATTGCTGGGTCATATGGAAGGTCAATTTCCAGTTCTTTCATAAATCACCACGCTGTCTTCCAAAGAGGTTGCACTAGTTTGCATTCCCACCAGCAGTGTAGAAGCATTCCTTTTTATCCACATCCTGGCCAGCATCTGTTGTTGTTTGTTTTATTAATGATGGTCATTCTTACTGGGGTCTAGTGGTTTCCAAATGTGGTTTTGATTAGCATTTCTCTGATGATGAGTGAGGTTGAGCACTTTTTCATGTCTGTTGGCTGCCCATATATCTTCTTTTGAGAAGTGTCTATTTATGTCTTTTGCCCACTTTTTAATGGGGTGTTGTTTTTTTTCCTTTTGGTGTGTTTGAACTCCTTGTAAATCCTAGATGTTAAGACTCTGTCAGATATATAGTTGGCAAATATTTTCTTCCCATTCTGTGGGCTGTTTCCCCACTCTCTTGATGGTCTATTGGGTTTGCAGAAACTCATTAGTTTGATGAGGTCTCACTTGTCAATTTTATTTCTTCACATAAGGGCATATAGGGTTCTGATCAGGAATTGCTCGCCAGTTCCAATTTCCATAAGGGTGTCTCCTGCATTTCCTAAGATTCTTATAGTTTGAGGTTTTACACTTAGGTCTTTGCTCTATTTAGAATTAATTTTTGTGTATGGTGATATGTGGGGATCCTCGTTCAATCTTCTGGGCGTGTGATCAGCCAGTTTTCCCAGTACCATATACTAAATAGGTTCTCCTCTCCTCAGTGATTGTTGTTGGAGGCTTTCTCAAAGAGAATTGGTTGAGAAATTGAGGCTTTTCTTCCAGAATCTCTGTCCTGTTTCATTGTTTCTATGCCTGTTCCTGTACCAAACCAGGCTGTTTTGATTATTGTAGCTTTATAGTAAAGTTTGAAGTCTGGAAGTGCGATGGCTCACACTTTCTTCCTTTCACTGAGGATTGTGTTGGCTATTCATAGTTGTTTATATTTCCATATAATTTCTGTATTGTCATTTCCAGGTCTGATAATAATGATGTTGGTAACTTGATGGATATTGTGTTGAATCTGTATATTGCGTTTGTTAGTATAGACATATTAACAATGTTGATTCTTCCTATCAATGACCTCACCTGGGGCATCGCGGGCCCCCCTGTAGAGATAAGCAGGGAAAGGATAGGTGAGAAGTGCTAGAGCCGTGATAAAATCATGGGCCACAGAGAGTCTAAACAAAGAAAACTGTTCATCAGTAAATTAAAGTTTCCTCTACATTATCGTCTCGTTTTCTCCATTTTGTACAAGTACAGTGCCCCTGGTTCCCTAAAGAAGGCACCATTAATTTACCAACATGGACAAAGATTGGAGAGGAATTAAAGCTATATTACAGTCTCCATGGTCCAGAGCGAGTGCCTGTAAATGCTTTTGCATTGTGGAATATAATTAGAGATGTCTTACATCCACAACAAGAGGTTAATAAAATGCCCATTAAAGTAAAAGAGGAACCATGTGAAAGAACTCCCCTATTAACCCCTGTTCCTTCCCAGGCAATGTGATGATGATCCTCTACTCCCTGAGGATAAGGAAAATTTAGAAAAAGCAGCAGCTAGGTATTATGAAGAAAAAGATCCGAATACTTTAAATTTGCCCCCTGGTGCCAAAAGACCTAGCAGCGCCAGGGGGGAGGTGTTGTAATTTGTGACCGTCTTGATTTGAGAGAAAAAAAATTATTTTTCTATACTAATTCTTATTATATAAAAGGACTGTTTCCTCATACTGAAATGGCCACCATTCCTGTTAATAAGATAACTATTCTTGATTTACTTGTTCAATTACAGCAATTAATAGTTGTTAGAAACCAACCGTTTTTTATAGGTCATATTCAATCTCATTCAGAACCCCCTGAACTTCTAAGTCAAGGTAATCAATTAACAAATGTCTTCACAAAATTAGCCATGTGCCTCTCCCTTGAAGATTCTTTAGTCAATTAAGCTCAGCAATCCCATAAAATTCACCACCAAAATGCTGCAGCTTTAAGATACCAGTTTCACATTCCAAGGGAGACAGCCTATTAACCCTCTCCCCTCTGAGGTTTTGCTTTTCACAATTGGGTATTCCAAAACAGTTAAATACTGACAAAGCTCTTGCTTATACATCCAAGGTTTTTCAATGTTTTTGTGTCCAATTTGGCCTTTCTCATTCCACAGGAATTCCTTATAACTCTCAGGGTCAAGCTATAGTTGAAAGAGCCCATCAAATGCTAAAGAATCAAATAGTTAAATTGCAGGAAAGGGAGTTTAAGTATAGCTCTCCCCATCATATTGTAAATCATGCCGTCAGAAAAACTTAAGGCAGCAAAAGATTTGGTGCAACAGCAACAACTAGAAACTGGTCATATTAAGCTTTCCACTAGTCCATGGAAAACCCCTATATTTGTTATTAAGAATAAATCAGGTAAATGAAAACTTTTACAAAATTTAAGGGCTGTTAATGCTACTATGAAAACTAAGAGAACACTCAGCCTGGAAAAAGCCATCAGGCTCCAGAAATTCCTGGCATTACTGTTTATGACCTTGTTCGTTATTTGTTTGTTTTAGAATTCTCCTTTAAGAAATAAATTACAAGCGTTCAAATTCTGGGTTTTCCAAAAAATTGTTAACAAATAAAGAAGGTTTTCAACTCCTTTGTCCTCTCCTGTTCCTCCTACAACTCTGATTCCTGTTTTCCCTCTAACTCAAAAGTCTGACTCAGCTGGTTTAACTACTCCTGTTTTTGGAATGTGCTCTGTCAGTTTCTCTTCCTTCTTGCTCTCCACCTTTATCTGGGAAGTAAGGGCTGGCATCTACGGCCGTGGCGCCTAACCCTGACCTTCAGTCTTTCTCTTGTACCTTCGGAGAAGGGGCCGGTGCCAAAGGCCACAGCACCTAACCCCAGCCTCTAGACTTCTCAACCCCCCTTTTCCCCACTGCTTAATAACCTCCTGGTGGCAGCCCTACTAGCTGCTACAAGTCACCACCCCCATGTGTACTTGGAAAGCCCATTCAAGTTCCCATATGGCTTAATAGGTCTCTTCTAAAGGGGGGTAGCTGGGACAAAAGGAAGATAAAATTCTTATTTGTGTTTTCTTATGATAAATTTCTCTCTAGTTATATCTAAACTGGGACTATATCAACTTTCTTTCCAGACAAAAGTATAGGAATCATATAAATTAATCCTGTTAACTAACCACAGGCTACTAAGACAAAAAAGTTTTTTCAAAAACCAGATAAAAATTCAACAATGTTTCTAAGTTGCCTCTCTGAGACATTGCAGCAGTTTACTAATATCACTTTAAATTCTCTGGAAGGACAAGATCTTTTGACTATGTATTTTGTCTCCCAGTCAGCACCAGACATTAGGTACAAACTCCTAAAAAGAAAGAAGGGTCCACAAACCCCTCAACTAAAGCTACTGGACATGGCCTTTATAATCTTTAACAACAGGAAGGAGAAAAGTATGCAGGACTGCAAACATAAATGGGAAGCATTTCAGCTTTTGTCTACCGCTTTAGCAAGAGCTACATGCTCAGCTCTACTTAAATTTCCCGGTCCAATCCTTCCTTCACCCCTTTCGGTTGTGGGGTGCAGGACACAGGTCCCTCGCTGTGCTGTTGCTTCCATGTGTTCTGGGATATAAAATGTTTCAACACTCCTTCCTTGTTGTGCCATGTTCAGCTCCATTATTGGAAAAGGACATACAAAATTAAAACTCATATTATTCTTTGCCCTCACAATTGTGTTTTTGGGTACCTTTTGTTTAGCTTTGGATTTCCCGAATAGTTCTATGTTGGATCCTATCTAAGCCCTTCCACTACATATAAACTTATTGCTTTAGTTATAGCTCTAAGGTCAATAAAAGTATAAAAAAGATGTTTGGTATAGGGTATGTTTTTAATTTTAAAAAAAATTTAAAAAAGAGAAATAATTGTATAGGAAAAAGTCTTATGTGGTACATTTTTGTTCTATGGTGAATGGCTGGTTGTTTGAAAAAAAAGGAAAGGAAAAGGAAGAGAAAAAAGGGTATAAAACAAAAATAGAAGGTTCAAACATAAAGAAAAATTGCTTAAGTATGTCAAACATGGTACATAAAAGTCAAAAAGCTTTTTGGCCATAAGCCTGTTTTAATCCTCAGATAACTTGGCTTTGTAAAACGTGTCCTGTGTGACAGTTAGCTGTAGCCCACTTTACTGGGCAAGTGAACTCCCACTATCCTCCTTCTCCACTGCTTACTTTTGCAAAAAATCATTCTTTTATCTTTCTTCAGGTTACCAGCACTCAACCTCCACAAAATGCTAGCTTGGTTTTTACAGACGGCTCCTCTTCTGAAACAGCAGTTACTGTTATTAATGGTATTACAATTCCACTCAATGAGTTAAGCTGTTTACAGATTGTCAGGTCTTTACAAAAAAATTTTAATCTCAACACTAACATTATGTTACAGGTGTACTGAGTCATTTAAAAACTGTTAGTCTTCATGCTGTCTCTTCCTTCTCCCCCACTAACATAATTGTTCTTTTATAAACCATTCAATTACATATTTGTGCTAGCACAGAACCTGTTTATGCTACTCATTATTCATACTCATTCTACCCTTTCTTGGTCCATTATCTAAAGGCAATGCTCTTACTAATGAGGCTATGTAATTTTTTGTTTTTCCTTTACTAGCAGCTACCGCTTCCCATGCCCTTCATCATCAGAATGCCTAAAGTTTACTTCACCTATTTGGGTTCCAGACTGCCTCATTAGAAATGTCTGGCTTCCCACCCCACCACAGTGCTGTGAGAACCTGCAAACCACCAACTTGTGGACAGCTGAAGGTGCTGACACGTGACACAGAGGACTTGGTTCAGTTTCAAATTACTTCTCTTACTCTCTCTACTGTTTTTATTGCTATACTGGCTATTATACCAAGCCAGGTGGGTTGTATTTATTCAAAAAAAAAAAGGAAAATCTTATTGGGCTTATATCCCAAACCCTCCAGTGTTCCAGCCTGTTATATGGGATACTAAGATTATTACTGTTTTTTACTAATCTTTCCTCTTTATTAAAAGGTCCCACTTTTTTCATGAGTCAAAACTGTAATCAATCATAATTATTTTTTTTAGGTTGTTCTAGTTCTCCTCCAATGTTTTAGTTTACCTAAAAAATCAAACTACTTGCATAAATTGTAAATTAACTAATTTTCTTACTTTTTCTAATTCATATAGAGAATTTATGATTCTTAAACAGCCTTCTTATTTGATGGTTCCTGTAAATCTTGCATCTCTTTAGTATGATGTATATAGTTTAGTGTTTAGATATGAGGTTAACTCATTGTTGTCAAGGCCAAAAAGATTTATAGCAACTTTAATTTTAGAAATTACAGCTTTAACAACTATAGCTACTTCAGTTTCAGTTTCAACCATAACTTTAACTAAAGAAGTATATACTGCTACATTTACAGATCAGTTATCCAAGAATGTCTCATTAGCTTTAGCTGCTCAAGAAATTATTGACCAAAATTTAGAAAGTAAAGTTAATGCATTAGAAGAGGCTATCTTGATTACAGGACAGGAACTTGTAAACTTGAAAATTAAATTGGCCTTGAGATGTCATTCAGAGTTTAAATGGATTTGTGTCACACCTCTCCAAGTGAACAAGTCTATTCATACCTGGGATAGGATTAAAAAACCTATCTCCGAAATTTGGAAAGATTCTGACATAAGCTTAGATCGCTCCAAACTTCACCAGGAAGTACAAGACATTAGTTCAGCTGAAGAACAATTTGAATCCACCCAATTGGCTCAGTCAATCTTTAACAATTTTTCTTCATTTATCAATCAAAAATCATTATTATCTATATTAATCAATGTGGGAATTTGTGGAGGAATAATCTTGCTACTATTATGCTTACTTCCAGTAAACTTCAAATCATTGAAAAACAACATCTCTCAACTAAGCACGGAATTTCATGGCTTCGTATTAAAAAACAAAAAAGGGGGAGATGTTGGAAGCCAGCCTTGGAGGCCCACCTGATTGACAAAGTCCAGGTGCGCTGAGGACCCCTGGCCGCAAAGCGAGTCCAGGCAGCTGAGGCCCTTCTGTTTTCCATCTTTGCTGTTTGGTATGGCTGAAGAAATTCTGTGCAGTCGTGGAAGAAGAAAATGGCATGTTTATGCAAAGTACTCACAGCTAACCTGGAAATGTCATGGTTCAGTTTTCCATTTTCCCACTATGCCACTTGGCCTTTTCTAACATATGCAAGGGTTAAACTCTGAAGCACATCAAGAACGCTTTCTTTCACTTGGTTATAAGTTACTAGATATTGCTTAAGTAATAAATGATATAAGTATATTCACTTCTTATTTTATTTAGAATTATGTAGTTTAGTGTTAAGACATAGGTTTTTTAGAAGCACAAGTTTATAGTAAGTTCATTATGAATTCATTATAAGTTCTAACACTTATATAGGAGTTATGTAGGTGATTTATAACACTGTCTTCACAGACTTAGGATAAAGATTAATCGTTAAGTTTTTTACTTAATTCAATAGTTAAACCTCTAAGTTAACATTTATAGAGTGGGTTTTCACTGAACTCATAATATACTAATCAGACACTTTTATGATAACTTAGCTAAAGACAGAAAGCAACTTTGGGGGCCTGGGAAACATTACTAAAAGCTTCTTTTGAGTTCTCTTTAGAAATAAGCACTGCAGGATAAGAGAAAAGTAACAGAGACACCTAGACAAGAAAGGCGATTACAAGCTCTGAAGGTCATAAAGCCCCAGAAGGAAAACTACTGCTACATGAAGAATTTTACACTTGGAAACTGAAGACAGATCAAGGACTTTGGACTAAAACTATCATCTTTGGCCTTATGAATAAGACTCATTGTCTGAATGTTTGTAGGGTTCTTGGCTTGCTTGTTGCTAAGACCACTAGATGGTGGTAACTTGTAGAGGATATGTACATGCAGGAATTTTCTTTGTCCTGCCCCTTTACGAATGGTACAAAAGCTCTGTGTTAACTAACATTAAATTGTCATCTGTTCAGGAAGCAGGTGTCCGAGTATAATGTTTTTGTCTTTTGCCTATCTGTCTCCTTCAAGAAAGCTCATGACCCTTGCGGGGCTGGACCCCCACACTCCTTCATGATTACAATGGAGAACATTTATATATTATAGCTGATTTAATTCTCATAACCATACCTACAAGAGGGCTATTTTTTTTCAGTTGGAGTCTCATTATGTCACCCATTATGGAGTGCAGTGGCACACTCCCAGCCACCGCAGCCTTGACCTATTGGGCTCTGGTGATACTTCCACTTCAGCCTTCAAGTAGCTGGAACTACAGGCAAGTGCTACCACACCCAGCTAATTTTTTGATTTATTGTAGAGATGAGGTCTCACCAAGTTGCCCATGCATGTCTTGAGCCCGCAGACTCTGGCAATCCACTCACCTCAGCCTCCCAAAGCATGGGATTACAGGCTGAGCCACCAAACCCAGCTATGATGGCTATTTTTAATCCATATTTTATACCCAAAGACACTGAAACTTAGAGAGATCGAATTCTTTCTTTTAACCAGTTTAAAAAACATTTGCTCTGTTAATAATTAGTAGAAATGGAATTTAAGTCAGACAATTTTGATTCTGAATTCCATAATCTTTTTGCCATAACAAATTGTTTCCCTTAAATAACTACACTGAATTTATTCTCAGTAACTAAATATCTAATCAATTTGTATGCCTCCTTCTCAAATGCTCCTGCATCTACATAGCACTTGATTTGTCTCTGTCTTTCCTCATACTCTCCAAAAATCAACATTAGAGAGTTAAGCAGGGTGAAAATTCATTTTTCCATTGTTCTACCAATTTATTTAAAACAATTCCATGGAAAGGAGTGAGAATGGTGTTTGCTCTAATTGATGCTTGAAGAATTGTATTCTACTACAAATGCAATAGGTATTGTATAAAGAACCTATGGTCAAACAAATTTGGGAAATCCTGGTTTAAGCACAGATTTGTACCTTGCAGAATTTCCTGTATCCTTAAAATGTTAATGTGCAGTATAGAATTCCATGAGATAAATTGAACTGCTGTGTCTCCTCAAATTATTTGACCACAAACTCTATGCTTTTGGAATAACTATTAGTGTCTTATGGAACCTAGCATACTCTAGAGTATTGTTTAAAACACTGGCTTCTGGTAATGAATGACACCTGTTGCACCTAAGTGGTTATTCCAAGGTAACTATGAAGGTACATTTGTCTTATGAGTTAAAACTTAGAATTCCAGAATGCTTATGTGGGTGAGTTTCTTCTTTCATTTCAATTGGTGAAGCATTTCAGAGAAGAAGGTAAACAAACCACACAAACATATGCACAAAATTCCATTTGTGTGGCTCAGAGAAAGGTGAATTTAAGACTTAATTGCTCTGATGGAGCATGAGTGTGGATAGAGTGGGGGTGTGAGTGGGTGGCATTCATTTAGGCCACCGTTATGAAAGTAGAACTTGCTTGATTTTACTATTAGCACAATATATGCCTTTATAAACAGAGCACAATCTGGAATGTGATTCCTATATTAAATACACTTTCCTGTGGTTCATTTTTAGAATGCTGAGCTAAGCTTCCTCATGCTGTTATAAGGCAGGATTCATGTGTGCCTACAGAAGGCAGCTCTCTTGGAGTCCAGAGGAAGTAAAATGTGAATTGGCATCACTGGGGGAAAGAACAACTGATTGCCATAGATCACTCTCTTGAACTTCCAGCCATCTGGAAGATGCCATATGGAGGAAAGAAGAGTTCAGAGGTTTCCAGCACTTAAGTCATCAGAACCCATTTTCGTCTTCATTGGACTGGATTTGATCACAAAGAGCTGACTTCAGGTGTCTACATCTGGGTCTTGCAATCATAGGATCACCTCTTACTATCTTTGTGTCTGTTTCCAGATTATTTAATTTTCCTAAGCCTTATATTAATCATCAGTGACATAAGGACAATATTTGCTTAATGAACTTGTGATTATTAATGGAAATAATGCACATAAATCATCTATCTTGTGCCTTGCTCATGGTTGAATAATGGGGGCCGATTTCCTTTTTATCCAGACTTTTGGAGAAGATTTTGATGAGTAGGACAATAGGGAGCCTGGTCGAAGGAACATATGCTGATGCTTTTCTATATTTGATGCTGTTTTTATGTTTAGAAGACAAGTCAGTTTTACATTCTAGACAAGAGATGGAAAATACATTTAATTTTCAGAGACCTTCCTCCAGTTCTTATTCTCCTCTCACTCTCTCTGTAGTCTTTTATAATGATGAATACTTTCTCTTTCTTGAATTTCTTCCTTTGGTATCAGCAAAAATCTCCCATCTTAGATCTGCTTCATTATGTGGGTGCACCACTTCCTCCAGCCTTTGAAAAATTTGTGTTCTGGTTATCCATCACTGCATAACAAACCACTGCCAAATGTCTTGGCTTAAAACAATGGCAATCATATTTTTAGCCCTCACAGTTCTGGAGGTTGATTGACTCTGTTTGGTGGTTCTTACTTAGGCTCCCTCGAGCAGTTGTATTCAAGAGTGCTGGGTTGGAATCTTCAGAAGACTTTTTCACTCTTGTCTGGTTCCTGGAAAGAGGGCAGATATGTGAATAGATGAGGGACTGCAGAAGTAGTCTGTAGTCTGTCTCTGACTGCATGTAGTGGCTTTACATCATTTTTTAGAACACCAGCTTCAAATAGCTATGATTCTTGCATGGTGGATCAGGCCTCAAAAGTACACTTCTGAGAGAGAGAGAGAGAGAGAGAGAGAGAGAGAGAGAGAGAGAGAGAGACATCAATCTTTATGACCTAACCTCAGAAGACATGAATTTTCATTTCTGAAACATTTTAGTCAACAGAACTGTCACAAAGACCTGCTCAGGCTCAGGGGAAGGAGAAACAGACTCCACACTTGCTGGGAGTGGGGCAAGATTCTACAAGAGTACTTGAACTCAGAAAATATCTTTCTGGCCACACTGGAAAAATAAAACTTGTAACCATCTTCCCTCTGGTTCCAACAACACACATTTTTTTCTACATTCCAAAATAGCCTGACTTTGTATCTTAGTGCTGTAAAGCCATCCCCCGACTCCTGACCCTCTGCCAAAGTCTCACTCCATTCTGGGATTAAGTTCTTGCTCAAGGACCAGATCCTTGGCATACCACTCAAATTCAGTGTGGATAAGGCTCTTTAGTGTGGTTCCTTGAGTATAGTTAGCATCTTCAGTAACTTTCCACTTGATCTAAGACTTTAAAATAGAAGTGACACACCATCATCGTCTCTCCCTTATCCAGAATATAATCATAGGACAGGCAGAATAAGTCCACTAGACATTTACCATTTTGAAAAGGGAAAATGGAAAGTACAGCAGTCATTGGTCCCCAGCAATTCTGAAAAAGTAGCTGGGCATATGTTGCCAGTTCCTTGATGAAGGTTCAGTTGTCCGGCCTGGGGAGGATTTTTCCCAGAGCTCTTGGTGTTGCCTCTTCCACAAAATTTAACCTGTGTTTGTAGCTTTGTAGTTTTGTCTACCTATGACTCAGCCTGTAATCCTGTGCCTTTGGGAGGCTGAGGTGAGTGGATTGCCTGAGCCCACGGGTTCGAGACCTGCCTGGGCAGCGAGACCTCATCTCTACAATAAATCAAAAAATCAGGCAGGCGTGGTAGTGCATGCCTGTCATTCTGGCTACTTGGAAGGCTGAGGCGGAAGGATCGCTGGAGCCCAGCAGGTCGAGGCTGCGGTGGCCGGGAACAGCCACCACACTCCAGTCTGGGTGACAGGGTGAGACTCCAACTCAAAAAAAAAAAAAAAAGTTCAAGAGTCCAAAGACCTCTTTCATTGAGTGCTGTCTCTGTCCCTTTCAGCTTGGACTGATCTCAAATCTTTAAAACCTGTGTGTGTGTGTGTGTGTGTGTGTGTGTGTGTGTGTGTGTGTGTGCACGTGCACAAAATGTATCAATGTATAGTAAATTCCATTATTCAAAAGCCACAACAACAGATCTCTTAAGGATAATCCTTGTACAACTTTGAACTTCCTGTATGACTATTGTGGGACAAAGTCTTTCAGATTCTTCCAAGTTTGATGTATAATGGGAACGATCTGAGACATTCCTTAATAGTCTTGAAACATCTTTTGTCAGTTTGAGGTAACACCTTAAGTTTTTTTTATTTTTTATTTTTGTGTTGGAGTCTCACTCTGTCCAGGCTGGAGTACAGTGGCATGCTCACAGCCACCCCAGCATTCACCTGATGGACTCTGACAACACTTTGCCTCAGCCTTCCAAGTAGCTGGAACTACAGGCATGTGCTACTGTACCCAGCTAATTTTTTATTTATTTGTTGTAGAGATGAGATCTCTCCATGGTGCCTGGGCTGGTCTCAAAATCACGAGCTCAAGCCATCCACTCGTCTCAGCCTCTCAAAGTGCTGGGATTACAGGCTGAGACACTGAGCCTGGCCTATTTTTCTTAACAAAAGTTTTAACCATCACACTCCTGGTTTTATCTTTAGACCATGTTTCTTGATTGTATGCTAGATTTTTCCTCTCCTGAATTCCTTTCTTAGTGTTATTTTTTCTCCAGAGAGGCTCAGAATGAAAATGTATGATTTCCCCAGCAAATCCCAGTTTCATTACATTTTACACTTCTCTTTTTAGGTTATCGCTCTTCTCTTGCACCCCGCCATATGCAACTAGAAGAAGGGAGGAAACAACTTCAGTGGTCTGTCTGGAGAGCTACTTGTGATAATTTAGTGCAACTGCTACATTTCCTAGTTTCCTCATTATAGCAGGTTATGGTGTTGCTAAACTTCCTGTCACTGCCTTCAGACGAACCAGACTTCCTCATTGGCAGAACATGCCATCAAAGGTACACACATGTCTCAAGATAAGACCTATTTTGGAAGTCACACACCGTTATTTATGCATTGCATTTCTTTAGGTAATCATAAAGGCTTACTCAGTTAAAGGGGAAGAGAAATAGCCTCCACCTCTTGGTGGGGGATGTGGCAAAGATCTAGAAAAGTATTTGCATAGATGCAAAATATAATCTAACACATTCTTAGTTAAGGTATTTCTAAGGATTCTGTTCTTTTCCCAGTGTACTTTTCACTCCATAATTGTTGACTTTGTCTACACTCATGTCTTTAACTAATGTGCTATGTCACTCTCCAAAATAATTATCAGCATCATAACCAGCATCTTATAAAATGGCTAACATATTTTGAACACCCATAGTGCTCTCTATCCACTATACTACGGGTTTTATGTGAACTATCTTTGCATAGTTCCTATTACAAATATATGACATTGTTTCTGATTTATAGAGGAGAATGTATCTAGGAGAAATCATGATGCAGGTATTTTCTTTTATTGCTACTATGAGAAATCACTACAAACTTAGTGGCTTAAATCAATATAAACACATTATATTAAGTTATAAAGGTCAGAATCCAATGCTGATCTCAATGGGTAAAAATCAAGGTGTTGATGGAGCAGCAGTATCTCCCAATGCTCTCAGAATCCATTTCCTTTTATCTCTGATTTCTGGAGGTACCCAAATGTTCTGACCTGCGTTTTCCCCTCCTCTCTTCATCTTCCACACAAGTAATGGTGGACCAAGTCTTCATGTAACATCTCCATGATGAGTGATTCTTCTGCAATTATACAATTTTAAGAATTGGGCCCTCATAGATAATCTAGGATAATCTTCCTATATTTTGAGGTGAGCAGATTCCATCTGCAATTTTAATTGCCTTTTGTCATCTAATCTAACACAGTCACATTTTCTAGGTTTTAGGACATGGAGATATTTGGGAGCCATTGTTTTGCTTAATGTGATATGTAAACTGAAGAGGCAGATATCTATGTAGACATATGTATATGTGCACACAAGCACATATACATACATACACCCAAATAATATACAGATATATAATATAGAAGAGTGACACAGTAGTGACCATTATACATTTGAATGGCTGTCGATTCTGGTATCCTCTGAGCAAAAATAGGATGAGCAATTACAGGCATCACTGAGAAGTGATTACATACTCAAGGTTTTTAATGACATGTAATGTGTCATATACTTCCTTTAGATTGTCATTAATTATCTTGTAGGGAGAAACTATCTCTTCCTATAAGGAGAGAGAGGGAAAATGAAGAATCAGAGAGGCTGATGAACTTGCCCTTAGGAAGTGGTGAAGTTGGACATGAACCTGGGGATAACTGTGTCCCTGTCTCTGAAAGCAGCCAGTTTATTTGGGACAGCTCCACCTGCTAAATTTTGATGCAACATAAAGATGGAAGATGGAAAAAGCAAAAGCTTTGAAGTCCCTGTAACTAAAGGTTGTTTCTTTGAGATAGAAACAATAGTTAACACTGGAAATTTTTAATCACCCTATAATTTATCTCTCTCTATCCTCAAGGACACCACAAATAGGCTATCCAGTTTGCATACAATTAATCATTAGTTTGTTATTCAAACACAGCTTCAAGAACTCTGCTCCCCAAGCTAAACTCTGATTACTTGCCAATCACTTTTCCTAATATACAAGTGCTTGAGTCAAGACTAAAGTGATTGTATATATAATATTGATCAATGCATTTGATGTATAATGTATGTTCAGTGAATGTTTGATGCCTTCCTTTTGATGGCAGAGAAATAGTTTGTATACTAAGTACCAGCACCACAGCATGTTGAAGGGAAGGGCATGAAATGATGCCAGGTGATCTTAGATACTGTCCAGTGGTGCAGGATATTTTACTTGTTGCTCTCTGGACACTACAGGTATCATAGGAGACGTTTCTCAGCTGAGACTCTTTTCAACCTAATGGCTTCACCTTTGCTTATTTTACAAATTAAGGATCTATTTAATATTTTCTTTGGGAGTTAATTGTTCTACTTTATTGAAAAAGTAAAAAATCACCAATAATATCTACCTCCCCTATTTAGAGATGAAGAACCAAAGACTCAGAACATATGCTTCTTCAAAGGTACTTGTGTAAGAAGAACTAAAGACAGCAGCATCATTAGATTTCATAGTTGCTTATTGTAGAGAATCTGTGCCAGCTCACATCCTCCTGACTCCACCAAATCAGGGCTCTAAAGGAAGAGTACCAGCTACCTCAGAAATTCCAACCTAGGAAGCTGCTCTGGCTGTGTGAAGAGCAGACTCACAGGGCTGGAGAATTCACACCCTGCATGAGCAAGCTTCACTCAATGAGTAGCAGATGTTGGTGTTTTAATACCCAAACTCCCTTGCTTCTCAAATGGAATAGCTCAGAGGCATGTGTTCTATACTATTTCTCTAGGATTATTACTGTGAGATTATGCTGTGGTCATTTCCTTGATAATATACCACTTATTGACTGCCTTTCTTTTCTTAGTCCCTTTCTTTTCTTGGGATCATAGCACAAATAAACTACATTTAATGAAGTCCTTATCTCAGGATGTTTCTGGGGAACTCAAATTAAGACGTCTTTTTTTTCTTTTTCTTTTTTTTGAGTGGGAGTCTCACTCCATCACCCAGGCTGGAGTGCAGTGGCACAGTCACAGCCACCCCAGCTTAAACCAGCTGGGTTCCAGCGATCTTTCACCTCAGCCTTCCAAGGAGTCGGAACTACAGGAATGTGCTACCGTGTCTAGCTAATTTTTTGATTTACAGTAGAGACGAGGTCTTGCCAAGTTGCGGGGCTTGAATTCTCGGTCTCAGGCAATCCACTCACCTAGGCCTCCTAAAATGCTGGGATTTTAGGCTGAACCACTGAGCCTGGCCATTTCTTTTAAAAAAATTTTTCTTAAAAGTGTGGGATACAGTTTGGGGTTAGGTATAAAAATGGTCATTGTACAGGTCAGGTTTGGGCCGCATTTTTGTTCCCACATCACCTGATTTGAGATCAGGTATGCTTACTGATGAAGTGTGCCTCCCCTGCTCCATCCCCTGGCAGTTTTCTAATTCTGCCAATCCTTTTTTTTTTTTTGAGTTGGAGTCTCACTCTGTCGCCCAGACTGGAGTGCAGTGGCTGCTTCCGGCCACAGCAGCCTCGACCTGCTGGGCTCCAGCGATCCTTCCGCCTCACTTCCAAGTAGCCGGAATTACAGGCATGCACTACCATGCCCGGCTGATTTTTTGATTTATTGTAGAGATGAGGTCTCGCTGCCCAGGCGGGTCTCGAACCGCGGGTCTGCCAATCCTTTAATTATAGTATTATGGTAATTGTTCAGGGTCCGCTTATGAATGAGAACATGTGATACTCATATCTTTGTTTCTGTGAAAGATCACTGAATATTACAGACTCTAGCTCCATCAAAGTTGCTGTGAAGTTCATAGTTTTGTCCTTTATAGCTGCATAACATTCCATCGTGTATACGTACATTTTTAAAATCCAGTCTACTTTCGAAGGGCAGCACGGTTGGTTGTATGTTTTTGCTATTGTGAATAGTGCTCCAATAAAGATGCATGCACAAGAATCTTTTTTTATACAATGATTTGTGTTCCTCCAGGAATACTCCCAGAAGGGAGATTGCTGGGTCAATGGAAGGTCAATTTTTAGAAATTGCCACACTGTTTTCCACAGAGGTTGTACTAGTTTACACTCCCACCAACAGTGTAGAAGTGTTTACTGTTCCCCACATCCTCTCCAGAATCTGTCATTTCTTGAGTTACTGATGATGGCCATCCTGACTGGAATTAGGTGGTATCTCAGTTTAGTTTTCATTTGTATTTCTTTGATGATTAGTGAGACTGAGCACTTTTTCATGTCTCTGTTGGCTGCTCGTGTGTCTTCTTTTGAGAAGTGTAAGACATCTCTTGACTTACCATATAGTGCTGACTTAACTATTAATGGATAGGGCAAACTGTGAATGAAGCAGTGGATAAAAGATGCCACATGGGCAGAAATTTCCCCTCAAAGGACATAGAGAACTCCACCATCTTGGGCTAAGGTCCTTCCAATCTCTCAATCCAATCTGTCAACCCAACTATTTTATAACCGTATTACACTTTATGCTCGCCCCTACATCGCCATTGTACTTTGGTAGAGTGAGTGTGCTCCTTCTTCCCTTCTTCGAGTTCCCCGTACGGGCCACCACTTGTCGCTTTCAATAACGACTCTCACACGATTCTTCTGCAAGCTGCTTTAATCCCAGGTTACTACATCGTTCTTCTTCAGCTTCAGCTGTCTCAGCTGTTTCTGCTTCATCTTCAGCTGCTTGTTTCTCTTTCCCGTGACCTTAAATCTAGTATCTCTGCCAATCAATTAAGGTAACGCGGCACATACCGATAGGCCTGCGAGAGAGGAATGTATGCTAACATCCTCCAGCTGCCTAATTAGGGCTTGTTTTGTCTTGAGGTCTGGCCGCTTCGGGCGCCATGTTAGGGCGGAGGCGCTCCACAGATACTCAATTGACTGGAGAGAAGAATGGCTCACATGGAGATGGTTAGTGTCACATGGCACTTTAAGTGGATACTTGCGAGGGGCCAGCCCCCGCAGAGAGATTTAGAGGGTCTCTGGAAGGTGGGGCAGCGTCGGCAATTATTTTGGAAAGATAAAGAGAAAGAGAAGAGGGGAGAAAGAGACTGGACTCTTGTTCAAGTGACCAGAAGTCGTTTAATGGGTGTAATTTTAGGGATTTTATCCCCAAACTCTGCAAAGTCATCATCACAGGAAATAAAGGTAGCATGTGTCTTTTACATGAACAGGTCCAGGTGTACAAAGGACACCCCCCCATTCTCAAGTAAAACCATAAAGCCCCCAAAAATAAATTTAGAGTCACCTCTAGGCAGGTCAGTTAAAGTTTTATCTGTTATAAGGTAGGAATAGTAACTGGGCTATTTTTTGACCTTTATTAAACTGTATAGTTTTGTTAGGGGGAGCAACAAGCACCTGGATTTTCCCTGTGTAATTTGAATCCACCACTCCAGGAATAATAGAAATTCTTTGCAAAGACAAGGAACTTTTGCCCAGTACCATTCCCACTATTCCTTCCGGAGAGGGCCCTTTATTCCCATAGGAATTGGGGTCACTGGAACGTCCGGAGTTAATATTGTAGTGGTGGAGGAACACAAGTCCAGTCTTGTATTTCCAGGGGTGGCTTGGATGAGTTTTGTGATGGAACAAAAGGAATGAATGGGTTTATGGTGGAAGCTGCGCCCCTACTGTCAGACAGGCCGGGGCTGGCCCCTCTGGAAGTTTTTTTGAGCCGGGGTGGCTTGTTGATTTAAAGGAGTATCATTTTTATGAAATTTAGAAGCCGGGCTCGGTGGCTCAGCCTGTAATCCCGCGCCTTTGGGAGGCTGAGGTGAGTGGATTGCCTGAGCCCGTGGGTTTGAGACCCGCCTAGGCAGTGAGATCTCATCTCTACAATAAATCAAAAAATCAGCCGGGCGTGGTAGCGCATGCCTGTAATTCCGGCTACTTGGAAGGCTGAGGTGGAAGGATCGCCGGAGCCCAGCAGGTCGAGGCTGCGGTGGCCGGGAGCGGCCACTGCACTCCAGTCTGGGTGACAGAGTGAGACTCCAACTCAAAAAAAAAAGAAATTTAGATAGGCATTTTTTAGCCCAATGAAAGCCTTTTTGGCATTTGGGACATGTTTTTGGTCAAGCAGACTCAGTGGGTGACGATGTGTCGTGTAAGCTAGCCATACCTTGCTTAGTCAGACAGTCTCTGTTAATGTGTCTGACTTGACCACAGTTAAAGCAAGACTGTAATGAGATTTTTTTTGCTTATTACTTATATACTTTTGTTTATATTACTTTTATATTATTTATGTGTTGTTTATATTATTTATATTACTTATATATTGTTTATGTATAGCTTATATTGCTTATATATATATTGCTTATACTTATTTATATTACTCATATTACACATTACTTATATACTTTTGTTTATATTACTTATATGTTGTTTATATTTTTTTATATTATTTATATCACATATATTACTTATATACTTTTGTTTATTATTGTTTGAGTTATCTGTATTCCTATAAGAAAAAGAAAAGTGTAACTAAATCTAGGTTTTATTTTAGTATTTTTAACCTTTAAAAGAAAACCTTAGAAAGAGGTGTAGTAAGGGTGGCAAAAAGGAAGGTTTTTTTATCATCATCATCATCATTGTCTGATATAATCAATTATATTGCCGGTCTTTTTTATCAGTTTTATTAAAGCCTGACAAGTGTTATTAGTGTTTTTAACAGCCAACTGTTTAACTAAAATTTTTGTTGTCTCTTTGTTAGTAATTACCTGTTTGACGGCAGTGGTTAGTCTGGAGATGAAATCCTCGTAGTTTTTATCTGTCTTTTGTTTTATCTCAGACAAGGAAAGAGTGGAATTAGCAGGCAACTTTTCCCAAGCCATAGAAGCACAGTGGCTTATTTGAGTATACAATTTTTAGGGAAAATTATTTGAGTGTTGTATGTGGCATACTGCCCAGTACCTGTTAGCATATCTTTAACAATAACAAATGTATCTGGTGGCCAATTTTGATTTTTTGTCATCTGAATTTGTACCTGATCTTTATACTCTGTTCTCTAAAGTAAATAGGTTCCTCCGGATAAGCAGCTTTTAGCCAATTGTTGTCAATCAGAAGCAGTCATCCAGCAAGAAGTGAATTGATTTAAAAGAGTAAGAGTATAGGGAACCAAAGGATCATATTGTAAACTGGCCTCTTTTAATTCTCTTACCAACTTGTAAGGTAAAGTCTCCCATTGTGCTTGGCCCATTCCATCAATGTCAGTAATAGCCACTGGAAAACATGTTGATAAACTGAAATCTCCTTTCTTTTTTGTCTCTGCTTGAGCAGCCTGTATTTCAAAAAGAAAAGGAGGGGCAGGGCCACTGCTGGGTATGAGGTTCAGCTTTTTTACCTCTGCCTTATGGAGAGGGACCTGTGGAAGAGGTAGATTAGTGTTATTAAGGTAATTGTTATCATGATAATTTGTGGCTTTATTTTTTAAACCTGCCGTGTCCTGTGGGGATAATTTATCATCATAATTTGGAGGCACAGAGGCAGCAGCAAAAGGAAAAGTTTTTTTATCATCCTTATCATTATCAATGGCCTATTTGGAAGAAAATTTTTCATAATCATGTTGGGGATGTAAAGCATCTTTGATTAAGTTCCATAAAGAAAAAGCATTAGGTGGCACATTTTTGGGCCCATGTTGAATATAATATACTCTTAGTTTTTTCCCCACTTATTCCCAGATATTCAAATTTACTGTCCCCTCTTCAGGAAACCAGGGACAATGCTTTTGAACAAAACGTAGAAAACGAGCTAGACTATCAGTAGAGACTTTAGTTCCATGCTTAGAGAGAGTATTTGTTAAGATATTGGTGAACATTTTATGTTTTTTAGATTTGCTCTGGCCCATGATTATATCATGGCTCTGGCTTTACAAAAACTTTGGTTCCCGTCCTCACTCTGCCTGTCTCTACAGAGGGGTCTGTAGTACCTTGGGTAAGATCCTAGCTGCCCTGAAATGAGAAAAAAAGCTTATCTTTTCCAGGGCCCCACGTTTGGGCACCAGATGCGGGGGCCAGCCCCCGCAGAGAGATTTAGAGGGTCTCTGGAAGATGGGGCAGTGTCGGTGATTATTTTGGAAAGATAAAGAGAAAGAGAAGAGGAGAGAAAGAAAGAGACTGGACTCTTGTTCAAGTGACCAGAAGTCGTTTAATGGGTGTAATTTTAGGGCTTTTATCCCCAAACTCTGCAAAGTCATCATCACAGGAAACAAAGGTAGCATGTGTCTTTTACATGAACAGGTCTGGGTGTACAAAGGACACCCCCCACTCTCAAGTAAATATTTTTTTATACATAAGGAAGAACATGAGGAAGAACATGAGGAAGAACAACCACAAATTGTCTTTTTGTATTTTATGTTAGCTTAATGTTCCCCAAACCAGTTTTTTTAGTGCCCTTAATTGTATTACAACTGCATCATCTTGAATTAACATCACTCGATGTCTAAACCCAAAACCACCATAGTGAATTATTAACTTTCATTGTTATGTACTAATTCAAACTAGTTTTTATTAAAACAATTGTTGTTATGATTACACTCTCCTAGCATCAGCTGGCCTAATTTAAACTTTACTGGCTTCCCTTAAATCAAACTGAACTAACTATACTTTTATAATAAAATGGCTATTTAAATTTTTTTAATCTATATAAACTATTTTTTAAAACCTATACCTATAAATTTCTAAAGATCACATTAAGAAAACTTGTGACCTGCACTAAGGCTCCTCAATGTGACTCAAAGTCAAACTTAAATTGTGATAAAGCAAAAGACCATAAGTCGTGGGGAATGGGAACAATAGACTCCTAGGTTAGCTGTGTATGTTTTGGTCTCAGAGTTTTTTGCTAGAGCCAGTTGGAGCTTTTTTTGGTAGTTTGTGTCAAATGGAAAAGGAGGGAGGGAATGGGTCAAGAGCTCTCAAACACATTCTAGCGATCTCGGGGTCTACGGCCCTTCCTGATCCCTAACGCTCAGTGGGCCTCTGTGGCCGGCTCCCAACAGATACTTATATCACGTGGGCTCACTGCAATACAAAAAGGAGGTGGCTATAAAATTATTGCAGTAGTTCAGTAGATGCGACCATTAATTTTATGCAGTTATGGTTTAATACTGCCTCCTTACTTTGTTCATTTTTCTCTTGATTGTGATTGATACCATGGACCATCTGTAAATGTGTGTGTAAGTTTTGACAAATTTTTACTTTTTATAACATTTGTATATATTTTATGGCAGTCAATGATAAAATAGACTATATATATATAAGCTATATATCTATTTTCTGCTCTCAAGGCATGCCTTTTAAAAATTTTTCCATATTTCTAGATTATGCACTTTGTCTGCCAGTTCTTCACACTCTAGCAAATTTCAAAAAAAAATTTGTTTTGATATGTCTATTTAAAAAAATCAAGTGGACCGGTGCAGCTCCAACCCATGTTTTTCAAGGATCAACTATATAAAATACAATATTGTAAACTATAGGCACAGTAGATCTCTATAATTCATTCTTTAATAACCAAAATGATGTATTCTTAGACTAACATTTCTTCATTTACTCCTTCCTCAACCTCTAATAAACACCATTTTACTCTCTGTTTCAATGATTTTGACTAATTTAGTTTTGTCATATTAATTGCATCATGCAGTATTTGTTCTTCTGACTCTAGTTGACTTCAATTAGCACAATGTTCTTCAGGTTTATACATGTTGTCACAAATGGCCAGATTCCTTTATCTTATGCCTGAATTACATATATATGTGTGTGTGTGTATGTGTGTGTGTGTGCGCGCGCGTGTGTGTGTGTCTATATATATGTATATAGACACACATATATATAGCAATTGTTAAATACTTTGTTAAAGTAATAGATAGCATCTCTTATAATGTGTATACATTTTTTTGACACCAGGATGTATCTATGTATTACTTTTTGAAGTTGAATTACGATGTTTAGTGTGACTTTCACTCAACCATGCTTCTGTCATTTTCTTTGAGTGTCCTGCCTGTCTCATGGTGATACTAGCATTCATTTGATTAATGCCATCTTTTGAGTGAAGGTCATATTTAAAATGTGTATATGTATTTTTGGCACGCCATATATATCACATTTCATTATACACATATCACATTCCATTTTGTGTGTATGTGTGTGTTTTCTTTGTCTATTCACCTATTGACAGACATTTAGGTTGCTTTCATGTCTTAGCTTTTATGACTAATGCTGCAATGAATATGGGAGTGCAGATATTTCTTTAAAATACTACTTTTAATTCTTTTGAATGTACACCCAGAAAGGGAATTGCTAAATCATACGGCAGTTCTGTGTTTAACTTTTTGATAAACTGCCATACTGTTTTCCATAGAGACAGTACCAATGTACATTCCCACCAAAAGTGTACAAGGGTGCCCTTTTCTCCACATTCTCACTAACATTTATTACCTTTTTTAAAAGCCATAGCCATTTCAACAGGTGTGAAGTGATATATTATTGTAGTTTTGATTTGCATTTCCCTGATAATTAGTGATATTGAGCACATTTTCATATACCAGTTGGCCATTTGTATGTTTTAAAAGTCTAATTAGAGCCGGGCTCGGTGGCTCAGCCTGTAATCCCACACCTTTGGGAGGCTAAGGTGAGTGGATTGCCTGAGCCCGCGGGTTCGAGACCCGCCTGGGCAGCAAGACCTCATCTCTACAATAAATCAAAAAAAAAATCAGCTGGGCATGGTAGCGCATGCCTGTAATTCTGGCTACTTGGAAGGCTGAGGCAGAAGGATCTCCGGAGCCCAGCGGGCGAGGCTGCGGTGGCCGGGAGCGGCCACTGCACTCCAGTCTGGGCAACAGAGTGAGACTCCAACTCAAAATTAAATAAATAAATAAATAAAATTAAAAGTCTAATTAGTTTCTTTGCCTTTTTTTAACTCAGTGATTTTTTTTTTTTTTTGCTATTGAGTTGTAGATATCGTTATATATTTTGGATATTAACTCCTTATCAGATACATGGTTTGCAAATATTTTCTCTAATCCCGTAGGTTACCTTTCCACCATAATTGCCATACAAATCTTTTTAGTTTTATGTAGTCCCACTTGTCTATTTTTGCTTTTGTTTTCTGTGCTTTTGACATCATAGCCAAAAAAAATCACTGCCAAGGTCAATGTTGAGAAAGTTTGTTCCCATGTTTTGTTTTGTTTTTTTCTAGAAGTTTTACAGTTTCAGTTCTTGCATTGAAATATTTAATGTGTTTTGAGTTGAAATTTGTGTACGGTGTAAGATGAGTCCAATTTAACTCATTTGCATGTGATTATCCATTTTCCCTATCTATAACGTTTCTGTTATTATTCTTTAATTAATTGTATATTAGTAATCATTAGTATCTCATTATTCAGATGTTCCTAATTTAGCCACTTCTACTATTTGACATTTGTTTTTTATTTTTCATCATTGTAAGCAATGTTATGATCATCTCTACAGATAAAACTCAGTAAACATCCATAATGATTTCCTGGGGATAAAATCTCAATTATAAATTTGTTATGGCAAAGATAGGAAATTTTAAGACCAAATTTCTTCCAAAATTGATGAACACTTTGTGTTGTCACAGTACGAATACTGAAGTTTTTCTTACATATTATCCAACACTACATATTATTTTTTTAGATTTACTTATATAATAAACACATGCTCTCTCTCTCTCTCTCTCTCACACACACACACACACACACACACACACACACACACACACACACATATTTTAGAACCCTTAAATATGCTTATTAGCTTTTTTTTTTTTTAATCAGAGTCTCACTCTGTCACCCAGACTGCAGTGCAGTGGCACACTCCTGGCCACTGCAGCCTCGACATGCTGGGCTCCGGTGATACTTCCACCTGAGCCTTCCACGTAGCTGGAACTACAGTTGTGTGCTACCTCGCCCAGGTAATTTGTTTTTGATTTATTGTAGAGATGAAGTCTCGCCAAGTTTCCCAGGCAGGTCTAGAACCCGCAATTCACTCACCTCAACCTCCCAAAGTGCATGATTACAGGCTGAGCCACCAAGCCCAGTACATATTAGCTTTTATAATTCTGTCATTAAATGCCCCTTACTGTTCTTTTTAATGCTTTATATGTTAAGGGGGATAATTCTACATTGTTAAAACATATTAACATATGTTTTCCAATTTCTTATTTTCCTTTTAGTAATGACCATATTAAGCATAGTATTTAGGAACACAAACTTTATATTTAGCCTGCCATGGTACAAATCTGGAACACAGCCCTTAAAACTATATGACCTTGAGGGAGTTACAGAGTAAGTTCATGCCTCAGTTAATCCACCTATAAATGGAAAATTATAATAATAGTGCAAACCTCATATGGTGCTGAGGATTAAATAGGATATAACTTGAAAGGTGCTTAGAATAATCTCTGAAGATTATAGTACTCAATAACAATAAGAAAAATATTGACAACTATGTTTATGTTACTAGGTTAGTCAGTAGTGTGCAAAATTCACTAAAAAAGTTCACCTTCTGACCTAGTTGAGCCCACACTAAGGTGGGAATTGAGGTGACAGGAAGAATGAGCACTGTGCCCCATCCTTACTAGCTGTAAGGTGATTTTCAAGGGCAATTTAATTTCCTGGTGAGTCACAAAATAACCCCACTGTAGAAGAATTAAATATGGGTTTGCACCATGGTAAGGATGATTCTAGAAGTCCTTTGACTTCTCTATGTTGCCAATTATTGAGGATTAATCATTTTGCATGTTTTATGATGATAGATGTTGGCCTTGAGTAGAGAGGAAGTCATCCAAGATTTTGTGACAGTAAAAAAGAAAGTTATTGTGACAGTAAAAAAGGAAACTTGATTAGACAGAATAAATGGTCTAAATAATAGGCCTGGCCAATCACAGTCACTGATGCAGATATACCACAACCAGAGCAGATCAATTCTGTAAATCATGGAATTAGTGCTACACTGTGTTGCACAGTGACATTTGCCTTTCAGAAGCATTTTAACATTACTAGAGATAATAATGATACATCCATAGAAACACCTTTACAAAGTTATAAAGCCTGAACTGTCATAATCAGGATTAGGGAGGAGATCACAAAAATGCTCAAAATGGCTAAACTGTTAGGGAAAATAAAAGGCTAATTTATTCCTAAGAATGACAGTTGGTGTTTGAAACTTGATTTAGTAATAGTGGTTCTTATATTTTCTAAGAAGCTCAAGGTCATACTAACACAAATTTATACTCCCATTCTATGAAAAAAAAACAAATATGTTGTTTCTTAGATAAAATAGTAAGAATGCAGAGAGATTATATAATTCAGAGTCAGATCATAAATGTATCTATGGGGTTGGCTAGCAAGAGAACCCATGAGTCTTTGTTTCTTTTAAATGTTGACAATTCAGTATTTAGCATGTATGATGACGACCACCCTAACAATAAAACTAAAGCAGTCCAATTACTCTTTTTCCCACAAATCTATTAATAAATATATGTATACTTCCTACAGTTTACAAGACACATCTCACATAGTTTTCTAGCTGGTTGGGAGGTAGATGCTATCTATGTGGTTGCAAAGAATTCTAACCAGCTAATTTTAAAGTGCAAGAAGGAGCTCTTTAAGGTTTAAAGAGTTATTGTAAATCAGATAAAAACATGAGTTTTCCAATTAAATATGGACCACAAACATAAACAGACAAGTATAAAGGAAGTAATATAAATACACAGTCATATGAATAGTTTTAAAAATTCTTTTTAATCTATACTAATGGCATTCAAAAATTGTATATTTACTTTTCAGAAGATTGTATTGAAAAACATATAGATGGTACTGCTAGTGGGAATGCAAACTAGTGCAACCTCTTTGGAAGACAGTGTGGTGATTTCTGAAAGAACGAGAAATTGACCTTCCATATGACCCAGGCAAATCCCCTATTGGGAATACACCCAGAGGAAGTCAAATCATTCTACAAAAAAGACACCTGCACATGTATGTTTGTTGTAGCTCTATTCACAATAGAGCAAAATAGCAAGACCATGGAACAAACCATGCTGCCCATTGAAGCTGGACTGGATAAAAAAATGTGGTACACATACACAGTAGAATATAATGGAGCCACAAAGACAGACAAACATACAGACTTCCTAGCAACGTGGATGGATTTAGAGTCAATAATACTCAGTGATCTTTCACAGAAATAAAGAACAGAGTACCATATGTTCTCACTCATGAGCAGACCTGAATAATTATCATAATACTATGAAAAAGGAATTGGCAGTAGTGAAAACTGTCAGCAGAGAGGGGTGGGATTGGCAGTTGAGGGAAACTGCTAGGGGAGGGAGGGGTTCATGTCATCAACAAGGGTACCTGCATAGTGGACATTTGTATACCTAACCCTGAATTGTACCCCACAACTTTAAAATGAAAAATTTTTAAAAAGGAAAACATGTAGATGACTCAACATACATCATTTAAATGGGTAATAAAATTTGGTAATAATGTGCATTTAAAATATTAAAATGTACTACCTTTCAATTTTGCAATTTTATTTCTAGGTAGCTATTCTAATGTTACCCAGAGGGAATCTCAGAGATGAAAATTCAGAGGCAAGTCATTTGTTTGGGAGGTGCCACCAGGAGAGAGATAATGAAGTGACATAGGGAGAAGAAGAGGGCTATTAAATGATTTGTTAGCCACAGTAGGCTCCTGAAGCTGGATCTCACCAGGGGACTCTTGGAAACAGTGCAAATATGTGCCTCACAATCATTTCATCTGAGGGGGCAAGGAGCTTATATACTTACATCCCAACTCTTGAAATTCACTGGATGAGAGATACTAGTGAAGGTTTTAATTCCCTGGACTTTCAACCTGCTGTAAATTTGGGCCTATTGGCTTCTACAGTTCTGGAAAAAACCCTCACCCACAGAGGTACTCATCATGATACACTTAGAACGTTTGGGAGACCGAGGTGAGAGGATTGCTGGAGCTCGTGGGTTTGAGATCAACCTGGTCAAATTGGTGAGACCTCATCTCTACAATCAAGAAAAAATAGCTGGCTATGGTGGCACATGCCTGTAGTTCCAGCTATTTGGAAGGCTGATGTGGAATGATCGCTGGAGCCCAGCAACTCGAGGCAGATGGGCTGTGAGCATGCCACTGCACTCCAGGCTGGGTGACAAAGTGAAACTCTGACTCAAAAAAAAGAAAATAAGTTAAACTCCTCCAGGAATGGAAGAGCCAGTGACAATGTACTATACTTAAAAACAATCCACAATCATGCAAATTGCAATTATATGTCTACAGATATGTAGGTACAAATCTATTTATTATATGTTATGTATTAGAAACAATGTAAGTGCCTAACACTTGAGAGTACCATAAATAATGGTATATATAATACTATATAATTTCTAAGTAATGTTTAATTATTAGCAAGAATGCTATGGAAAAGACTGATAATGCCAGTGTAAACAGCATGTCTAGTATGATTACATTTCAGTTTAAAAAATTATGTATCCATAAAAAAAGAGTTGGAAGGACACAAAACAAGATACAAGAAGTAACTTCCTTTGGGAAGTATTATAAAGAATGTGTTTTTCCAGGTCGATGCTGGGGTGGCAGTGAGTGTCACCAGCCTGGGTGATGGAGTGAGACTCCAACTCAAAAAAAAAAAGTATTAATTCTAATATTGTTTGAGTGTATGTGTGTGGGATGTCAGGGGATAGGTGTGAGTGTATTTAAAAACACACAGTCATTTATAGGGGAAGGGAACTCAAAGGAAATACAACAAAGCATCATAGTGGTTATTTTAGAGGAGTTTTAATTTTCATCTTTATAATTTAAAATTTTTCTCCTTAATGCCAAAGTAGGAAGAAATGCAATGTTAACAAAATAAGTGTAATTTAAACAAAAGAAAAAACACTACACTTGTCAATTCAAGGCATTTATTCTGTTTGTGACTTTATCTGTAAGAAAATTACAATAAAGATTTGTATTAAGGTAAAAAAAAAAACGTGCTTTTTTTCATCCTCTTCTCCCCCTCCACCTCCTGCTCCTTCTTCTTCCTGCCTTTTTTTTTAAATGTGTAATATAAACATACATTGCTTCTGCAATAAGAAAATAGTCATTATAGATTTTAAGATGAGTTACCAATAAGCTAAAAATAAAATGATTAAAAGTACTTCACTGAATCTAGAAAATTAATTTTAAGTGAATTAATTACTGTTTACATTTTTGAACTTAGTGAAGTTTATGTCTATGAATGCAATAATTTTTTCCTTTTGTAGTTTGACTGGTCATGCTTATCAACTATCAGACATGGGATTATGAAAATAGGGGGGGGTTTCAGCATATGTACTTGAATACCGGCATTACTTATTCAATTCTTTACTGTGGCTATACAGAACTTGAATTCTAATTTAAAATGTTCAAGTCTGAGCATAAAGAGTTCCATTTAAAAAAAAAAACAACCCCACTTTAATAAGGAATTACTAAGTCTAAAAATTAATAAGAAGTAAAGTTGTCACAAAGTGTTCCCTAAGACAAATAAGCTAGAACATGGAATTGCTTTCCTGAAAGGGATTTTATAACTGCCTATTTTGAGTTACTAATAAGTAAAATATCTTTAGAACCAAGATTAGATGAGGGAAATTTTTTGTTTTTCATAGCCTGAGATTGCTGGCCATGGATGCTAATACAAATCTAATCAAATGTTATATAAATTGATTATCTAGCATAATGCTTTATACACAGTAGGTCCACAAAGTTACAGTTCCTGTAAACTAACACTAGGTTTGGCAAAAAGTCTGCCATAAACATGATTTACTGACTTGTTGGATGGTTCATGTTAGTCAAATTGCCATTTCTATTTTGCATAAGGTTTTTTTCTTTTTCCCAAAAAGAGAGTGGGAGATCGTTGTTCTAATCACCCTCTTTTTTTTTTTTTTTTTTTGAGATTGGGATTTTTCTTTCTTAAATAGCATTCTTTGTTGCTATAACATTGTTTTTGCAATAGGTGATATATAGATGTAAGTCAATTACCTAGATGGGATACAAGGAAGTTTTGTAAATGATCTGTAGTGTTATTTTGGATCAAGCAAAAGCTGGGAAAAGCCTGGGGGCTGTGAGTACATACTATCTTGGTTGTTGAATCCTGGTTACAGCATGTGGTTTTAGATCAATCACAGCCAATTTGACCATTAGTTTTGTCATCTGAAAAAAAGTCTAGACTCTTGGATTAATAGACAATAATATTTAGTTTTTCCAAAGTGTTCCCTCCTATGAATTTCAGGATATAAAAAGCAAATAAAAATCAACCAATCCAAAAATTCACACTGCCAAAAGTCTACATTAATTCTATCATTGAAAATACATCATTCAGAAGGTTCTTCTCTGGATCTCAGTATCAGAAGTTTCTGTTTGGTTGTTGAAGCACTAGAAATGATGAACACTTGGAAAGTGAAATTTCTGCTTTGTCCAACTACTGAAACTATACCTCTATCTAGCCAGCATAATGGTGATTCATTCCTGCCTATGCCTGTCACATTAACTATTTAGAAAATGCATGTATAGGTTGGAATTCTCCATTTATGAGAGCCACTCTTCTCATCCTCTGGTTCAAAAGTTGGGAAGAGTCATTCAATAACTAAGGATTTAAAGGTGGAAAGACAAAAGCACTATTCTTTGAGAATACTTAGGACATCTATCATTTAGGACATCTATCAAGGGCACCTATAAGAGGGCAGCATTCAGATAGCATCCATCAGAGCACATCTATCAGAAGCTACCCTCAGAGGACAACCCATTAGAGGATATCTGTTATGGGTCATTATCAGAGGATATTGATCAAAGGGCACCTATCAGCGGACAGACTTCAGAGGACATCTGTCAGAGTGCACCCATCAGAGGACATCTATCAGAGAACATATATCAGAAGGCATCCATAATACAGCATCTATTAGAGTCTATCCTCAAGCTGGCACAGTGGCTCACACCTGTAATCCCAGCATTTTGGGAGGCACAGGCAAGAGGAGTGCTTGAGTCACGGGTTTAAGACCAGACTGGGCAATTTGGTTAGACTTTGTCTCTACAATAAATCAAAAAATTTGCCAGGAGTGGTGACATGTGCCTATGGTTTCAACTACTTGGAAGGTTGAGGTGGAAGGATCACCTGAACCCAGCAGGTCAAGACTGTGGTGGCTGTGAGCATGCAACTGAACTCTGCACTCAAGCCTTGTTGACAGAGTGCAACTCTGACTCAAAAAAAAAAAAAAAGCTATCCTCAGAGAACATCCATGAGAGGATATCTGTGGAGGACAATCATCAGAGTATCCATCAGAGGGCAACATCCATCATAGAACATCTATCAAGGGCATCTCTCAGAGGGCAGCCTTCAGAAAATATTCATAGGGGCACATCTAACAGAAGCTATCCTCAGAGGACATCCATTAAAGGATATCTATTAGAGGGCATAAACCAGAGGAGAGCTATCAGAGTATATTGATCAGAGGGCATCTATTAGAAAGCAACCTTCAGCAGGCATCTATCACTGGACATCTATCAGAAAATATCCATCAGAGTCTTTCCTAAGAGGACATCCATCAAAGGATATCTGCCAGAGGGTGTTAATCAGGGAATAACCATTAAAGGGTATCTGTCAGAGGCCCTTATCAGAGAATATTCATCAGTTTATATCCATTAAAGGGCATCTTTGAAGGCAGACTTCAGAGGACAACATCCATCAGATGACATTCATCAGAATATATCCAACAGAGAACATCCATAAGAGGGCATCCATCAGAGAACATCCATCAGAGGGAATCTATCAGAAGGCATCCATTAGAAGGCACTTCTTAGAAGGTATTGTCCAGCTGGGCACAGTGGCTCACACCTGTAACCCCAGCACTCTAGGAGGCACAGGCGAGAGGACTGCCTGAGTCCAGGGGTTCAAAACCAGCATGGGCAACTTGGTGAGACCTCATCTCTACAACAAATCAAAAAATTTACCAGGTGGGGTGGCATGCAACTGCGGTTCCAGTCACTTGGAAGGCAGAGGAGGTAGGATCACCTGAACCCACCAGGTGAAAGCTGCAGTGGCCAGGCGCATGCCACTGCACTCCACACTCCAGCCTGGGTGACAGAGTGAAACCTCAACTAAAAAAAAAAAAGGTATCCTCAGAGGACAGCCATCAGAGAATATCTGTCAGAGGACATTTATCAGAGAGTATCCATAAGAGGGCATCAATCATCATAAGACAATTATCAAGGGCATCTCTCAGAGGGCAGACATTAGAGTGAGTGCATCAGAGTACATCTATTTGAAACTATCCTCAGAGGACTCCCATCAATGGATATCTGTCAGAGACCATTATCAGTATCCATCAGGATATATCGATCAAAGGGCATCTATCAGAGGGTGGTATTCAGAGGATGACATCTATCAGAGTGCATCCATCAGAGAACATCCATCAGAGGACATCTATCAGAAGGCATCCATAAAAGAGCATCTATTAGAAGCTATCTTCAAGCCAGGCGCAGTGGCTCAAACCCATATTCCCAGCACTTTGGGAGGGAGAGGTGAGGACTGCCTGAGTCCGGGGTTCAAAACCAGCCTGGGCAATTTGGTGAGACTTCATCTATACAATAAATCAAAATTTTTCCAGGAATGGTGGCATGTGCCTGAGGTTCCAGCTATTTGGAAGGCTGAGGTGGAAGAATCACCGGAGCCCAGCAGGTGAAGACTGCAGTGACTATGAGCATGCCACTGCACTCTGCACTCAAGTCTGAGTGACAGAGTGGGATTTCAGCAATAAAAAAATGTTATCCACAAGGGACATCCATCAAGGATATCTGTCAGAGGAAATTCATCAGAGAGTAACCATCAGAGGGCACCATCATAAGACATCAACCATCATAAGACATCTATCAAGGGCATCTCTCAGAGGGCAGGCTTCAGACGGCATCCATCAGAGCACATCTATCAGAAGCTACCTTCAGAGGACACCCATTTAAGGATATCTATTAGAGGGCATATGTCAGAGAGTATCCATCAGAGGGCATCCAACAGAGGACAGCTATCAGAGTATATTGATCAGACGCATCTATTAGATAGCAGCCTTCAGAAGGCATCTATCACTGGACATCTATCAGAGAATATCCATCGCAGGCTTTCCTAAGAGGATACCCATCAAAGGATATCTGTCAGAGGGCATTAATCAGGAGTATTCATCAAAGAATATGTGTCAGAGAACATTTGTCAGAGAGTATCCATCTGAGGGCATCTATCAGAGGACATCTATCAAAGGGTATCCATAAGAGGGCAGACTCCAGAAGGTATCTTTCGGAAGGCATCTATCAGAAAATATCCATCAGAGGATATCCATCAGAGGGCAACCATCAGAGGGCATCCATCATGGGGTATCCATCAGAGGGTATTCATCAGAAGGATTCTATCAGAGAACATTTAACAGAAGTTATTGAACAAAGGACATTCATCAGGGGATATTGATCAGTGGGCATCCATCAGAAGGCACTGATCACAGGATACTGATCAGAGGGCTTTCCTCAGATGGTATTAATCAGCATCAATAAGAAGGTGTAGATCACAGGGAATCTATAAGAAGGTATTGATCAGACGCTATAGATAAAAGTGCATCAATGAGAGGGTACTAATAGAGAGGCATCCATCAGAGGATATCTATCAGAGAACATCTTTCAGATGGCAGACTTCAGAAGGCATCCTTCAGAGAGTATCTATCAGAGTATATTAATCTGAGGTCTTCTACCAGAAGGCAGCCTCCAGAGGGCATTTATCAAAGGACATTCATCACAGGATATCCATCAGAGGATATACAGCAAAGGATATCCATCAGAGCACATCCATCAAAGGGCAGCCTTCAAAGGACATCTTTCAGAGGGCATCCATCAGAGAACTTCCATGAGAGGGCATCCTTCAGAGGGCATTCATTGAGGTTGTTCATCAGAAGGCTTCCTTCAAAGAACATAGGAAGGCAACCATCAGAGGGCATCCAGAAGCAGGTATCCATCAGAAGATATGCATTAGATGACATATAACAGAGGGCATATATCAGATAACAGTCTTTGGAGGGCATTCCTCAGCAAGTATTTATCAGAGGACGTTCATCACAGGCCATCCATCAGAGGGCATTCATTAGAGGGCATCCATCAATGGATATCCATGAAAGGGCATCATTCAGAGGCATCCATTGCAGGGTTTCTATAAGAGGATATCCATCACAGGACATTCATCAGAGGGTATCCATCAGAGGGTATATGACTGTGGAGGCTGTCAAGTCCAAAATATTCAGAGTAGGCAACATGTTGGAAACCCAGAAAAAATGTAGTGTTGTAGCTAGAAACCAAAGGCAATCAGCAGGCAGAATTATGTCTTCCTCTGGAGATGTCAGTCTTTTTTTGTGTCTTAAGGCCTTCAACTGATTAGATTAGGCCAACCATTAGCATAATGGAGAGACATCTTCTGTACTCAAAAATCTCCCAATTTGAAAGTTAATCACTGCTAGGTGTGGCAGCTCACACCTGTAATGCCAGAACTTTGAAAGGTTGAAGCCAGAGAATTGCTTGAGCCCAGTAATTCAAGACCAGTATGGATAACACTGGCGTGTCTCTTTCTCACCATCCAGTCATAACAAAATCAAAACAGAAATTAAAAGATTCCTGGAAACAAATGAAAATGAAGAAACATCTTACAAAACCTCTGGGATGCCATGAAAACTGTTCTAAGAGGGGAATTTATATCTGTACAAACACACATCAAGAAAATGAAAAGATCACAAGTTAACAGTCTAACAAATCACCTAAGGGAATTGGAAAGACAAGACCACCACAATGCCAACTTTAGCAGAAGAATCCAGAACAAATATGGCCCAAATATGAGACACAGAAGACAAAAATATCATAGAAAATTAACAAAACAAAAAGCTAACTCTTTGAAAGAACAAGCAATATTGATGGACTCCTAGCCAGAATGACCAAGAAAAACAAAGAAAAATTCCATATAAACACAATCAGAAATGCAACAGATCAAATCACAACTGACACTGAAGAAATGCAAAAGATTACCAGAGACTACTATGAACACCTTTATGAAAACAACTTGACAACCAAATGAAATGGAGGACTTTCTGATATCACACAACCTCTCAAGGTTGAAAAAAGAAGACATTGAGACACTAAATAGACCAATAGCCACTCAGGAAATTGAATCCATCATTATAAAACTACCTACCAAAATTCTGGACCATATGACTTTCCAGCAAAATTCTACAAATGTAAAAGGATGAGCTGATACCAATCCTATTTAAAGTATTAGAGGAAATTGAGAAAGATGGAATTTTCCCCAAGTCATTTTATGAAGCTAACATTACACATAGACAAACGGGATAAATATCCAACAAAAAAAGAGAACTATAGGCCCATATCCCTAATGAACATAGGTGCAAAACTTCTCAACAAGATTCTAGCAAACAAGACCCAACAACACATCTACAAAATCATCCTGCATGCCTTTTATCTCTCATTCTCTATTTTCTTACCCTGAAACTCTTATTAAATATATAGTTTAGCTTCTCAACCTCCATTTTCTTTATTTTGAACACATCTTTTTTATATTTCCATCTATGTTTCCATCCTGCATTTTGGGTAATTTCTTTAGGTCTATTTAATCCATCTTCAGCTGTGTCTCATCTGCTATTTAATCCATCCTTTGCATTTTAATTTAAATGACTCTGTTTTTGTAATTTATAATATGTGTTTTTTTTCATATATGAATTTCTTTTTAAATGCTGCCTTCTCCTTATATCTTGCATTCCCTTTTTTATTTCTCAAATTATTTTTTTAAAGAGTGAATGTAATGAGTATCAGTAAATTTTATTATGTGAAATTGTTGGCAATACAATTAGCTATTTATTCTTATTTAGATGTAATTATCTACTGTGTAAAATGATAATCCTACCTCAAAGAGTTTTTCAGGTGTGATTTATGAAATACTCATTTTCATAAAGTAGATAATAAATATTGGGTTCCCCTCTCTGAAAATCAATGAATACAGATAATCTGTGTACTACAGAAGGAAAGGAAAATATGTATAAATAAAATATGTTTTCCTTTTCAAAATAAAATAAAATATAATAGACTATGTTCTAGTTCGCATGCAACTGCATTTTACTTTTTAAAACCTCATTCAAACAAGTTATCTTTGGTCTCCTGTTTTAGTGGTTCACATGTACGTGGCAAATTATTTTTAATGAATTTTATATACTTTGTGCCAAAGAACTAAATTGCAAGAGTTGAAAGAACTAAATTGCAAGAGTTGAAAGCAACTAGCTACACAAAATTGAAACATTTTATTTTTGAGACTCTTACATTTTATGGTAAGAAAAAGCAGTCTGCTGAGCATAAAGGATGGCACTGAAATTGCCCCATAAAATTTCATTCTTAATATATTACAGTTGGAGTGTGTTTTCATAGACTCCATTTTCTTGACTTGGTTGCTTCCTAAACCAGTGCCATGTATCATTTTGATGAACCAATTAAATTAAAAATAGAGTGTCACACCCTCTTCTTGCTCAAACATAACAGATCTTGTTATTTGTACTGGTGAAAAGTAAATCCACTGAATTCTAGATTCAATCTACACAGCAAAAATGACTCAAAGTGAATTTCTGCTCAAATACACAATTAAAATGGGCACAGCACCAAAGGCAACTATTTCAGACCGTAAGTTAACTCTAACAATTCTGAAAAAAATGCAATTCCCATATATGAAAGCTTATACTATTTATCTCCTTTCTAGGACAAAAACATGACATTTTAAAATATGTTTATTCTATAACCAGTAGGATTCTGTATACTGCTGCTTCATCTTAGGCCTGTAGAAACGTAAATTTCTGATGAAGAGTCAGAATGTCTCCCAATATAAATTGACATTTTCAGGGAAAAACAAGCATTTGTAAACTGGTTTAGCATACCCAATATGACTATATACACATACACACTTATTTTTAAAGTTGGATCTCAAATACCCCGATAAATAATAAAACAGAATTGGGAAAAGGGTGTGGCAGTGTCTCAAGCTGGTTCTAAAATATATTCTCTACTTTAAATTATGTTATAAACCAAAAGGATTTCTGGATAAGAACATTTCAACTGCAAACAGTCAATTCATGTCATTGGCATTGATAAAAAAAAATTTCCTACATGCTAACAGAGAAGAGAATCCTAATGCGTGCTAATAAAAAAAGAGTCTGTTTTCATAGTTAAATGTATATTATACATTTAATGGCAAATGTAAGTCCTCCAAGGAAAGTTTAAAGAGGAAAAGAGAACTTTCTTTTAAAAGTAAAACATTTTCTTGAGTTTCTTACTTAGGTTGATGAGGAATTACTTGGTACAGTTCCAACTCATACACTTCTTTCAGAAGGAGTTTTTAAAAAATCTGAATTCCCAGGCTTAGTCTGTAATCACAGCACTTTGGGAGGTCGAGGCAAGTGAACTGTCTGAGCCTGCAGGTTTAAGACCAACCAGGGGGACTTGGTTAGACCTTGTATATACAATAAATCAAAAATTAGCTGGGTATGGTAGTGCCAGCCTGTACTTCCGGTTACTTGGAAGGTGAGGTGGAAGGATCACCAAAGCAGATCGAAGCTGTGGTGGCTATAAGCAGGCCACTGCACTGCAGCCTGGGCGACAAATTGAGACTCCAACTCAAAAAAAAAATCTGAATTATTTTCTGACTGTATCTTTATGTGGAAGAGCTTGAATTTTATAACCAACACAGCCTTTATTTAATAGTAGATACCCCTTTGTCTATTTAATGCATAAGGGAAGTGGTTGAATTTTTTTACTCAACAATATAAAACTTAGTTTTTATTATCAGACACAAAAGCTGTACCAAAAACCCAAATAGAAGAGTTTGGCCTTCACATGTTCCCTTTACAATTAGCAGGGGAAAACAGTTGCTTTAAGACAACCTCTGACTTTTGAGAGAACTGAAAAAAAAAATGTCTCACTGAGACTATCTTTAACAAAACTTCTGTTGCAGAAGTATGTGAAAGAAACTTTCTAAGATTAGTTAAAGACCTTAGGAGTTGGTTTAAATTTAAAAGGGGAATGAATCTAGGCTTAGACCCACAAGTGATTCACCCTGGGCCTACTTTGGGAGAAATATTGAAGTGGGCATCTTCTTATTTTGTATTTTTCTACAACGGCAGCTTAATGTCATAGCATTTTTTTTCCTATGGACTGAATTGTGTCTCCCCCAAAATTTGTATGTTGAAGTTCTTGCCCCCAGTATGTCAGTTTTTGGAGCTTAGGTTTTTGGGAAAGGGTAATGAGGTCATGAGGATGGAGCCCTAATGATGTTTTTTTTTTTTTAAGTACCTGGAAATTTATTTATCATCATTTCATTGTTATCATTATCAATAGTAGTAATTGGAAACTTGAACCAGAAAATAAAAGTTACAAAAATTGTAGGTTAAAACCTGATAGTTACAACATATCTGCTTAAAATAGGCTTGGGGCAGGATATAGGTCTGTTGTCTGTTGTCTCTACTGAAACACCTTGGTGGAACCCCTGGATTTCTAGAAAGCAATGTTCTTTGAAAAGCAGGATTCTTTTTTTTTTTTTTTTGAGTTGGAGTCTCACTCTGTCGCCAGACTAGAGTGCAGTGGCCGCTCCCAGCCACCGCAGCCTCGACCTGCTGGCTCCGGCGATCCTTCCGCCTCAGCCTTCCGAGTAGCTGGAATTACAGGCCGCACTACCACCCGGCAAATTTTTTGATTTTTTTTTTGTAGAGATGAGTTCTCGCTGCCCAGGCGGGTCTCGAACCGGGGGCTCAGGCAATCCACAAACCTCAGCCTCCCAAAGGCGCGGGATTACAGGCTGAGCCACCAAGCCCGGCTTTCACTGGATTTCTTATGCTATGATTAAGCAGCTGAAACCCAGAACAATTTAAGTGACTTTATCAAGCTCACATAACTATTTTGAGAAAGAAATGCATTAGAATCAGTTCTTTCTGCAACCTAGTAGAATAAACTCATTGCATATATTAAGAAAAACTTGGCATTTTAAAAAATGGCCCAGCTTTACCTTTCTTTCAGAAAACATTTTTTCTTGCAGTAATGCTGTACAAACTCAGTTTAAATATATTTATTTTTCCAATGTCATTTAAAATAAGTTTACAAATTTACAAAATAGTGCTTTGGTTTAGCTTTTTTGTCAGTTTAATTTTTTGAGATTTGTCTATGTTGATGCATGTATCAAAAGTTCATTTTATAATTGCTGGGTAGTATTTCATTTTGTGAATATATCATGTGGGAAAATGCTAAGATATTTCACCAAAGAAGATATATTGATGGTAAAAAACAGGTGGGAAAATGCTCAACATCGTTAGGGAAATAAAAATTAAAGCCATGAGATACCACTATACACTTATTAAAATGGCTAAAACTTAAAAATCATGACCACATCAAATGTTAGCAAGTATGTGAACAACTGAAACTCTCATTCACTTCCAATGACAATGTAAAATGGCACAACCACTTCACAAAACAGTGTGGCAGTTCCTAAAATTTAAATGTGTAAGTACAATGACCCAGCCACTCCAGTTCTAAGTAGTAAACCCAAGAAAAATAAAGCATGTAACCATAAAATACCTATCTACAAATGTTCATAGCAGTTTTATTTGTAATACCCAAAAAACTGGAAAAAACCCCAAAGCAACCTCAACATGATGTTTCTTGTAAGTGCGATCTCGTTCTTTTTCTCTCCATCATGTGAGGACACAAAGGAAGGGGGAAAAGCCGGAAGGAAAAAAGACAGCCCCCACCAAGAATCAAATCAGCTGGCACCTTGATCTTGGACTTTCCACCCTCCAGAACTGTGAGAAATAAATGTCTGTTTTTTAAAGCCACCCATTCTATGGTATTTTGTTTTAGCAGCATGAGACTAATACAGTTTTGGACTAAAAACTTTTTTTTTTGGAGCCACTTTTCTTTCTAATTACACTGACATTTTAGTTAAAAAAAATAATAACCAATGTTCCCAAAAGGTGAGGAGAATGGCATTCTCACAGAATGCTGATAAATGACATTGATAAAACTCTTTAGCAGCAAGATTAAAAATTTTCAAATATGTCTTTTTTTAAGCTAATAGCTTTACATCTGGGACTGGATCCTATATGAAAATATATAATGCATTAAACTATGCACACCTACATAGTTTAAGAACTTTAAAATATATATTTTATGTAACACACAGATGAGCAATCTGTGCTTGTGTATGTCTGCAAAAGGGTAGATTATTACAGAAGCACTTTAATTCAAGTTCTAGCTAGACTACTTACTAGATGTATGATCTTGAGTGAGTTACTTCAATTCCATTCAATGTTGAAATGGGGTAACATGTTTTTAATGTTGAAATAAGAGCACACAAGCAAACTACTTAGCAAAATATCTTGTGTGTACTGCTGACCAGTAAGTCCTAACTTTCTTCCCTCACTTTGTCATTTTCAACTTCTGTCTTTACACCTCCACTCAGAAGACCTCTCTTCTAACTTCACTCTATCTTTACTCAGGAAGCCATATGAGCAATTACAAATGGGATTACAGGTATTAGAAGCATTACATGTTTCATGTTCCAAATGATATATGTATTTCTGAATATCAGTACCTGAAAAACTGGCCAAAATGCAAAACAGTACTATTCATGATATCTAGATGGGGAAATCAATGTAAGTGTCCATTCACAGATAACAGAAAAAAATATGTCATATGTATATACAGTAGAATACTGTTTCATCTTAAAGAATAAATTCTGTTATTTTTTACAACATGGATGAATCTGGAGAACAATATGCTAAGTGAAATAAGCCAGGCACAGAAAGACAAATACCACAAAAACTCACTTACATGTGGAGTGTAAAAAAGTTGAATCATGGAAACAGAATAAAGTAGTGGTGATTAAAGGGTGGGGTGACAGAATCAGGGAGATGATCATTAAGGGGCATAAAATTTTAATTAGAGAGTAGAAAAAATGTTCAAAAGACCTACTGTACATAATGGTGTCAATAGTTAATAAAATTTGTAAACTTGAAAATTGCTAAAGGAATAGATTTCAAGTGTTTCTTCACAAAAAAAAAACAAGTATGTGAGGTAAAACGTTAAAAAAGCTTGATTTGGCCATTCTACCTTATATACATACATCAAAACATCAGGTTTTGTACCATAAATACATATAATTTTTACTTGTCAACTAAAAATAACTTTTTAAAAAAGAGTCAGTGTTACAAACTTTGGGGGTAGTTGGACTTTTGAGCAACTCACAGGTGTACCATGTGGATGATAGCACCACTACAAGTACGCAGAGAACAAGCCACTTAGTCCAAAACATCAAGATGAAACAGTCATTTGGATCATTCATGTTTATAACTGAAGTTGGAATAAAAAAGAGCGAACTTAGGTGAAGCACATGTGCGCACACACGTATCCTTTGCTAAACGTGACACAGGAGTTCTTCCCCTATAAACTACACCCCCAAAGCTATTGTATTCCATAAGGCTTTCTGTGACCTGACTATGACAACGCCTCTGACTCATGTCACTTGCTCTGTGTTCACTCACTATACTCTGGCTAGTGTCTTTCTGAATGTCCCTTAAGCACACCAGCTCATTCACTTTAGGGGCCTCTCTGTTTCATCCTTCCCTGTAGCTTTTCTTGACAGCCACATTTTTGTCATTGAAGTTTCTGGGTTGCCCTTCCTTCATTCAACAAACATTCACAAGGTGCCCCTATGTACCAGAAAGTATCATAAACCCCCGAGATTATAGAGCTTATTTTCTAATGGGGGAGACAGACAATAAACAATAATCATACAAGTAACCCCCCATGGTATGTTAGAAGATGGTAAGTGTAAGGGGGGAGGAGTATGGTGAGGCAAACAGAGGAGGGTTGCAATTTTGATCATTGCAAAGATGCCATGTAAGCAAAGCTTTGACAGAGGTGAGGCAGTAGCCATTTGGATGTCTGAAGGAAGACATGCAGTCAGGGGTGACACCCAGTGCAAAGGTCTCAGGCTGGAACAGTGAGTGAAGGCTATATAATAGGAGACAAGGGATGATGGGATACCAGATTGAGAAGATTCTGGGAGACATGGGAATTCACTGACAAGCTTAGGACAAAGGATTGATGAGCTGTGGCTCAGTATTTTTAAAAGGGGGCCTGGGTGTTGTGATGAGAATAGACCGTAGATCAGGGGTTTTTCAGGTTTGGCACTGTTGACATTTTGGGAAAGGATCATTCTTTGCTAGAGGTTATCCCGTGTGTTATAGAATGTTTAGCTGCATCATTGGTCTACTTGCCAGATGTCAGAAGCAAACCACTCCCTATAAATTGTGAAACTAAAAGGGTTTCCAGAAACCAAATGTCCTTTGGGGAGTAAAATCCCCCCAGTTGAGAACCATGATTGGAGAAAAAAAAGGGTAGTGGCCCACATGTCACCTCTGCAAAAAAAGCTCTCCTTGACTCCCAATCTAATACAGCAACCATTTAGCCCTGTCACCTGCCACCCCATTACCTTGTTACATTTTCTTCATATAATGAATGCTTATGTGTTCCCCCATAATTCATATGCTGAAAACCTAATCACCAATGTGATAGAATTAGGAGATGGAGCCTTTGCAGGGTGGTTAGATTACCAGAAGGGGGTTCTCATGAATAGAAATGGGGCCCTTTAAAGGGGGCGCTCTCAATCCCATTTCACTAGAACAGCTAATATACTGAAAGATGAATGGATCCATTTATGAATTCACTTACCCACAAATGTCCACTAAGAAAATCTTTATTCTAGTCATTAAGTGAAGCACTGGACAAAGCTGAAGTTCTAGCGCTTTTAAAATCTAATCAGGGAGCTATGAATTAATTGTACAATTAAACATTCTGATAACTACTATACAGGAAAAAATAGGATGTTATAAAAATTTAAATTTGATGGAGGTTAAACCCAGTCTCAGTGAATAAGGGAAGACTCCCTAAGGAAATTATATTTAAAAGTAATCTATGAATTGGCAGGAGTGAAAAAATGAAGAATGAGTTGCTCAGAAGGAGATAAGACCCCGGGGACTAACCATCCTATGCGGGGTTCCTGGTCTGCGACTTGAGGACTCCCCGCAAGAAGTAGATTTATCCTAGAACTCCAGATCAAGCACAGAAAGTCTATAACACAGAATTGCTTGTCCTCTAGGCGCTCTTCTGATTTTTGGCTCTTGTGGTTTAAGGTACTGCCCCGGGGGCAGCAAAAATTTAACATTTCTTTGATCTAGATTTTTACACCACCAGCATTCTACCCTTAATTCACTGTTCTGAACTGACACACCTAAGTTTAGCCTTGATCTATGAAAGGTGAACAAAGATAGCAAAGGATATCAGTATAGGATGGGATGTGAAAAATAACCCCAAAAATAGGAGAAAGATGAGAACTGTACTTTTAGAGGTTAACCTGGCAATGATATTAAAAATATAAATTTAAATTAGGGAAGAATAGGAGAGAGGGCAGAAAAATGGTCAGGGCTCATTGGAATAAACAAAGAGGTATAGGTAACTGAAGCCAACATGCAGGGGAATGGGTAAACTGAGCAAAAACACAGAGTAGAATAAACACGACCAAACCACTGATTGGCTAGCAGGTCAGAGGAGATGGGAGAGGTCTATTTTAATCATATTAATTTGCTGTTTACATAGTCAAAACAATAGGGCAGGTTTTAAAACCCTTCTCACTAGCTCCTAAGTCCTTCCTTCACAGAAGTAGAAGGATTATGAGGGGAAGGTGTCTGGTTGTTCCCTTCTATGGAATTAATTTTCCTCATCCCCTATATGCCATTCGTTACACAGCCTGTTCTGCTTTTTGATCCGGTGCATTATTGATGAGCTCTCAAAAAAAGATGAGACCAACCAGACCGCGCCTGCGCTTCCCCGGGGGAGGCCACGGGGCTTCCGGCACCAAACCCCCCAGAGGTGAACGCAAACCCAGTAAAGGGCTGCGAGTTCGCAGCCCCGCCCCGTTCCCCTCGCAGGAGCCTCGCTCCATCCCGGGTCTGGAGTCGCCCGGGTGATCCTGGATGAGGCTGGCTGGGAGGCAGCCCGGAGCCTTGAAGGAAGAACCAGGGCGTCCCGGGGGCGAGGACTCAGCGACCCCCGGGTGGAAACCGCGCGGGATCCGCTCAGGGGACGCCGCCAACGAGGGACCCGCGCCCGCTCGAGGGCGCGACCTGCGCCTGCCCCGTCCCTTTCCCCCCCCCCCAGGTTCTCCGGCCCAGAGTTCCGGCCTTGCTGCCCAGAGCACCATGTCCGCACCCGGGAGCCCCCCCACACGCGCGCGGCGAGACCGGCCGGCAACGGAGCTCCAGCTCCAGGGTGGCCAGAGTCCGCGTCCCGCGCTATTTGCGGAGAGCCGGGTCGGTGAGGGCGACGGGGAGCGCCCTGGAAACCCCCAGGGGAAGCCCAACCCGCCTAGATCGAGCTCCGGGTGGGGTCCCGACCCCACCATAGGGTCCCCGGGGGACGCCTGGCCCGGGGGGTGCGCCCCGGGGCCCCGCGCCCCTTTCCCCCCCACCCCCCCGCCAGCCCCCAAGGTGCGCAGGGGTCCCAAAATTCCCCGCCGCCACCCCCCCCCGCTGAGGGTCCAGCTCACCTGTCGTAGCTGCCGCGAGCTCCAAGATGGCGTATGGGGGGGCAGGGTCC
>JAPVLO010001696.1:0-60272 GCA_027257055.1 Cephalopachus bancanus | reverse complement strand
TTGGTGAAACATTTTATAATCCACAGCAGTGCAGGAGAGTTCAAATGTCTTCATTCTTGCCAATGATTGTTAATATTGTCCTTTTTATTTTAGTTTTTTTTATGTGTGTGAAGTGTTACTAATTTTGGTTTGGATTTGCCTATCACTAATTACTGAAAATGCTGAGGATATTTTCCTATTCATTGTAGAGTTCTAAGAGTTCTTTATATATTCTTGCTACAAATCCAGACAACAAATACTTTCATTGCATGGGTTGTCATTATACTTTCTTGATGATATCTTTCAAATTACAAAAGTGTTTAATTTTTATGAAGTCCAATTTATGTATTTTGTTGTTGTTTGCACTTTGGATTCCACGTCTAAAGAACAATTGCAAAATCCAAAGTTACAAAGATTTACCTTCTATGTTTCCTTCTAAGGTCTTCACTGTTTTAGCTTTTACATTTATGTCTATGATATATTTTTAGATTATTTTTGTGGATGGTGTTAGGTAGTATCCGACTTCATTCTTTTAGATTTGGATATTCAGTTGTCCTGGACTATTTTTTGAAATATTACCATTTTTAAAAAGTTAATATTCTTTATAAACTGCATATGCAATTGTAGTAAGTGGTTGTTCTTATTTGATCCTATATTTATCCATACAATCCCTAAGCTTAAAATGTCACTATCTTTATACAATATACTATTGGAAAAAGAAACTGAAAAATTGCTGTTTTCTATCTCTATGCCAAGTCCAGAAAAAACATTTGGAATATTTATATCTTTCTATTGGAGAGTACTTGTGAAGATTAACATATTTTAATGTAGTTCTTGATATCTTATTTATACAATTTTTTATATTACTTCTACTTATATTCTACAAAATATTTTGGCTTAGCTCTAAGTATTATTATAAGGGAATAGCTAATTTCCCAAAATTCATATCAAGCAGATGACTGAAGCATACTTATTTGAATCAATTTATTTATGCCACTGCAGGAAGCCTCATCTGAGACCCACATGCTGATTCCCTCACATTCCTGAAATGTTAGTCTTGAACACCCCTAAAATGGAAATCTCTATTTTCTTCCTGATTGTGATTCCAGGGATGGAGCATGCTCACATTTGGGTCTCCATCCCCATTTGCCTTATATACCTCATTGCCATCCTGGGAAACTGCATCATCCTCTTTTTCATAAAAACAAAGACCTCTCTGCATGAGCCTATGTATTATTTCCTGTCCTTGTTGGCATTTTCCGACCTGGGACTGTAGATCTTCTTTCTTTTAACTATGCTGAGAACCTTCTTGTTTGATGCCAGAGGAATCTTCTCAGACGCCTTCTTTGCCCAAGAGTTTTTCATTCATGGATTCTAGGCTATGGAGTCATCAGTACTTTTATTATGTCTCTTGATCACCTTATAGTTCAATAACTCTTTCAGATACACCTTTCTGCTTACTAATGATAGAGTCATTAAAGTTATCCTTGTATTTGCTGTGATATGTATTTTACTTATCCTCCCTTTCCCTATTATTCTAAAAAGGTTGAAATTCTGTAGGAAAATCCTTTTATCTCACTCTTACTGCCTCTACTAGGATGTCATGAAGCTGGCCTGTTCTAACAACAGAGTCAATATCATCTATGGATTTTTTGTGACTTTCTTATCTATATCATACTTGATTTTTATTTCTGTGTCTTACATGTTGATCTTGAAAGTTGTTATGGGCACTGCCTCTCACAAGGGTCATCTGAGAGTCCTGGACACTTGCATCTCCCACATCTGTGCTGTTCTCATCTTTTATATGCTTATCATCATGTTGGCTGGCCTTCACTGCTTTGCCAAAAATGTTTCTCCAGTTATTAGGGTCATAATAACCAATATCTTCCTTCTGGTTCCCCTGTGATGAATTCCATTGTGTAATCTGTGAAGGGTCAGCAGATAAGAAATCTATTCTAACAAAATTATGTCAGAAACAGTAAATTTTAGCCTCAATGAATTTTAGCCTCAATAAAAGCTTAGCTTACTTTGCAATTTCAGAACAATTGAAGGAATCCAAGAATGACTATGAAAGAATATAAACTCTGTGTCACCAATATCTGTAGCCTGCTAAATATGGCCTTCCCAATAAATCATCTTTAAGGATAAGTGAAAATTCACAAGTAATTTCACACTAAATTTTTTTTTTCATCTGTGCTGATTATAGCTGCGTGGTCATGTGGAAGCTTAGCACATTCACTTGATGACAGACAGATTGGTCTGTGCAGTAGGGGACTCTGAAAGTTTCAGTGCATGACTTGAAACCTTTGTGCATCTTGGTTGAAAGAAACTGCATGACTAAAGGAGTTTATTCTTAGATTCCAGTGGCTATAAATCAAAATATAAGATGATGCTTTAGGAGATATTGTCTGTTGTGTTTTTATGGAGTTTAAAATAACTGTTAAGATCTCTCTTTAAAAAAAGAAAGAATAGAAACTAAACACAAAGATATGCTGTACACATTTGGTAAACCCATCAAATGGCAAGTTATTGATCTAATTAATCAGCAAAAACACTTGCAAGTTATGCTTGGGATTATAATATGCTCATAACCAAGATTTCCACATTTTTTTCTTTTTATGTTTCTATGCAACCAACTACATAACTATATCAACATGAATCACAGCAATGTAGTCCAACTTATAATTAAATATATTTTCAAAGTATTGTTTTTTAAAAGAAAGAAAATATTGGTTTTTTTTAAAAAGAAAAAAGTCATTGTGCTTATTAAATCAGGCATAATCAACTCAAGTGTGCTGAAATATTAAGCACACACACCCCCACATAGAGTAAGGATTTCTTAATCACCTGTTGTGTGATTGTGTGTGAGCATCAGTCTTAAGCAACTAAAATACACTATAAAAAATGCCACTGTACTAAAGTACTCTGGAATTATATTTGAAGTTACAAAGTTCACATGCATAAAACAATTAAAATAAAATGCAAAAATAATAGACAAACAATGTTTCATTAGTTTACGTTTTTGTTTATTTGCAAGATTCAATGAATTGCCTCCATTAGATTCATATTTAGCCTCACCTAAGTCTATGCAAAACCTTCTATTTGCCACTGCTCTAGACTTTAAACAATGTATTAATTTCTTATTGTCTATGTTTTAAATCAATATGCAAGTGATTTCAAAAGCAGATTTTATCTTCTATCTTTGTCAGTGCTCAGTAAATTTCCTGTAACACACTTTTTGTTTATTTCATGTTTGTTAAAAGCTTTATGAAGCCGGGCTCGGTGGCTCAGCCTGTAATCCCGCGTCTTTGGGAGGCTGAGGTGAGTGAATTGCCTGAGCCCGCGGGTTCGAGACCCGCTTGGGCAGGCGAGACCTCATCTCTACAATAAACCAAAAAATCAGCCGGGCGTGGTAGCGCGTGCCTGTAATTCCAGCTACTCGGAAGGCTGAGGCGGAAGGATCGCCGGAGCTCAGCAGGTCGAGGCTGCAGTGGCCGGGAGCGGCCACTGCACTCCAGTCTGGGCGACAGAGTGAGACTCCAACTCAAAAAAAAAAAAAAAAAAACCTTTATGATTTTAGCCAGTTTTGAATATATAGATAAAATGTTTGGTAGTTAAAAAATTTAGTTAGAATATGTCTGGGAAAATCTATTAATATAGAGTTAATTGTTCTGCAAATTACTTGTGACAAGAAAACAAAAGAAAAGAAAGCACAAATAGTATTCAAAATCATAAAATAAATGAAATATATATAGTCAGTACTGGCTAAAAATTATCTGACTGAATTTAAACTTACCTCTAATAATAGCTAATATCTTTAATTTATATTAAGCTTTGAAAATAAAAAAACAGTATAGTATGATAGATACTTTTATTGCAAATGACAACAAATCAAATGTTATCTTAAAGAAAGAATATTTTGATATAACAATAATGACCCCCAGGTGTGAAGGAAAAGTTGTGGGAATATGGGATGCAACACACTTCAAAGCTGGAAAGAAAGAGTTGGTACCACTAATTCACACACATTTTACTACTCTCTGCTTTTTCTAACAGTATTTAAATAAAACATATCCACAAGGTGTTAAATTGTCCCATGTTGGATAAATAAGGCAGTAGGGCACATTTTGCATCACAATTAATAGAAAATAAAGAGAACTGTTAATATCAGCTCCACTCAATAGAAAAAGAAATGGCTAATAACTCTTTTAAAATCCCAGAGATAATCACTGTACTCATGAATAAAAACTTAATGTGATCCTCCGAATTGTGAAACCAATTTCTGTGATAGTAATATGTTAAAAATGAGATGATCTTTCCAGAAAGTTTGGATAAATGGCACCAGACGAAAATAAACAAAGCTAAAATAAATAAATAAAAATAAAACCAAACAACCCAAAGTTTGTTTAGTAGAATTGCTAAGAGTAGAAGAATGACTTCAATAAGAAATCATAACACCAAAAATATCATTTACATGAAAGTATCATTAAAAATATATAAAACATCAATTTACATAATAGAGCTGGAGATTTCATTACTAATTCTTAAAAAAAGCATGTACCATTCCACTACTCCAGTGATTAGTTACCGAAATATCTAGTAGAAATGGTGACTCATCATGGAGAAATCAAATCCTCAAAGACAGGCACCCAGGAATATGTCATCTGAATTGGTAGTAACTATTTAAGAGCAATGCAAATTCTCCCTTTCAATCTTTGAAAGGCATTCAAATAATCCAGGGCGAGATTTTTAAAACTTAGATATTCAGATTAATATCAAAATCAATTAAATTAGAAAATATCATTATATTAGAATTGTTTTCAAATTTTAAATATTGTGATGAAGTTTCTGTAGACATTATTATAAATGTATCTGGTTGAAATATGAGCTAATTTCCCCACAATTAGTATTTTATTTCATAGCGGAGGTATTTATCTATCTACAGTAGATAATGTCAAACTGTTTGTCACCAAAAAACTTGCACTGGTTTACACACATAATACAGCATTGTATAAGAGTTCCAGTTCTTCACATCTTTACCAAAATTTAAATTGTTAATCCTTTTAATGTTAGTCACTTTAATAGGTATGTTATAGTATCTCATTGTAATATTACTTTATGTTTCCTTTATAAAAATTTTATTCATTTTACTATTTTTATTTTTTTTATTTTTATTGTAAAGACGTAGAGTAAAAGTTAGGACTAGGTACATCAGAAGTTTATGTGCAGATAAAGTTTGGGCCACAACTGGTCCTCGTTTCCCCTGGTTTAGGGTCAGGTACCCTCAGTGAAGTTACACGCCCTTCCCCTTCCTCCTTCCACTGGTAGTACCTTGCTATTTCCGATCCCTCTCATATGATATTGTGATAAATGTTCAGGACCCACTTACAAGTGAGAACATGTGGTACGCAGTTATTTGTTTCTGTGATGGACCACTGAGTATACTAGACCCTAAATCCATTCAAGTTGCTGTGAAGTCCATAATTGTGTCCTTTATGGCTGCATAATACTCCATTTGTATACACACCACATCTTCTTTATCCAGTCCGCTTTTGGTGGGTAGCAGAACTGGTTCCATGTTTTTACTATTGTGAATAGTGCTGCAATAAACATGCATGTGCAAGTATCTTCTTCTGTAAAATGATTTGAGTTCCTCCAGGTAAATTAATAGAAGGGGGATTGCTGAGTTGTATGAAAGATCAATTTCTCATTCATTTAAAAATTGTCACACTGATTTCCAAGAGGTAGGACTAATTAGCACTTTCGCCAACAGAGTAGAAGTATTCCCTTTTCTATGCATCCTTGCCAGCCTCTGGTGTTTCTTGTTTTATTAATCATGGCCATTTTTATGGAGTTAGGTGACATCTCAACGTGGTTTTGATTTGCATTTCTCTGATGATTGATGATGCTGAGCTCAAACAGCCAAAACAATCCTCATCAAAATAAACAAAGTAGGAAATATCACAATTCCAGACTTTAAACTTTACTATAAGGCTATAATAATCAAAAGAGCCTGGTATTGGTATAAGAACAGGCATATAATCCAATGGGACAGGACAGAGATTCCAGAAACAAAAACTTGATCTCTTAACTGATTCATCTTTGACAAAGCCTCCAACAACAATCACTGGGGAGAAGAGACCTTGTTCAGTAAATGGTGCTAGGGAAAACTGCCTGACCACATGCAGAAGAATGAAACAGGACCCCTACCCATCGCTGTACACAAAAATTAACTCAAAATGGATCAAAGACCTAAATTTAAAACCTTAAACTATAAGAATCTTAGAATATGCAGGAGACATCCTTATGCACATCGGAATAGGCAACAAATTCTTGATCATAACCCCAAAAGCAAAAGCCATAAAAGATAAAATAGACAAGTGGGACCTCATCAAACTAAAAAGCTTTTGCACAGCAAAAGAAGCCATCCAGAGAGTGGAAAGACAGCCCACAGAATGGGAAAACATATTTACTAATTGTGTGTCTGACAAAGGCCTAACATACAAGTTCTATAAGAAACCCAAACAAGCTGAAAGGAAAAAAAATCCAGTTAAAAAGTGGGCAAAAAACGTGAATAGACCCTTCTCAAAAGAAGACACACAAGCAACCAACAGACACTTTGCATTCTTCTAAGTGCAAATTGACAATGTTCATCAAGTTCATTGTCCATTTTTTAATATTTTGCTGACTGATTTATAAGAGTTTTTTATATGTTCTATGTTTCTGGTGTACCTAACCCTGAATTGTAACCCACATCTTTATAATAAATAAATAAATTAAAATTAAAAATTAAAAAAGAGTTCTTTATATATACTTCATAAGATATATATAATGAGAACATTTATTCCCAATGGGTGGGTTGTCCATAGAAGTTTTACCTATTAATTAATTCTGATTTTTAAATTCTTTTTTTCAGAGTATTTTTGTGTCCAAGGATATCCCAAGATTACGAAGATATTATTACATTTTTTCTACAAATTTTTTTTTTTGCATTTAATACTAGGGCCTATTATCTAACTCAAACTAATATTTATAAAGTTCACAATGTATTTCTTTTTATTTATACATAACTGTTCTATTTATTTAAATTGCCATCTATTCTGTATTAATTTGTGTCACTATCATAAAGCAAGTGTTCTTACATGTATGTGCCAAAGTCTGGAATATGTTTTATTTCATTACTCTACTTGTCTACCACACAGTTTAATAAATGTAGCTGTAGAGTTGATCATAAACTCTAATGTTATAATTCATTCAAATTTTTTCTTCTTTTTTTATTTTTATTTTTTTAGCTGAGGTGCATTTCAGGAGTAGGTAGATAGGTGGTCATTGTACAGATGAAGTTTGGGCCACCTTTTGGTTCCACTTCACCTGGTTTGAGATCAGGCACCCTTATCAATTTTATGTGCCCCCTCCCTCCCGTGGCAGTGTCCCACTGCTGCCAATCCTTTTCTTTTAGTATTATGATTAATGTTCAGGGTCCGCTTATGAGTGAGAATATGTGGTACTTGGCTCTTTGTATCTGTGATCACTGAGTATTATAGGCTCTAAATCCATCCAAGTTGCTATAAAGTCCATAATTTTGTCTTTCTTTATGGTTGCATAATACTCCATCATGTATATGTACCACATTTTTAAAAATCCAATCTACTTTTGATGGGCATCAATGTTGGTTCCACGTTTTTGCTATTGTGAATAATGCTTCAATAAACATGTATGTGCAGGTATATTTTTTGTAGAATGACTTGAGTTCCTCTGGGTATATTCCCAGAAGGCGGATGCCAGGTCATATGGAAGGCCAATTTTTAGAACTTTTAGGAATTGCCGCACTGTTTTCCAGAGGTTGTACTAGATTACACTCCCATCAACAGTGTAGAAGACTTCCATTTTCTCCACATCCTCACCAGCATCTGTTGTTTTTTGAGTTATTAATTATGACCATTTTTACTGGGGTTATGTGGTATCTCAGTGTGGTTTTGATTTGCATTTCCTTGAAGATTAGCGACGCTACGTACTTTTTCATGCATCTGTTGATTGCACATACATCTTCTTTTCAAAAGTGTTTATTCATATCTTTCGCCCGTTTTTTTTTTTTTCCAGTCAGTCACCCAGACTGGAGTGCAGTGGCCGCTCCCGGCCACCGCAGCCTCGACCTGCTGGGCTCCGGCGATCCTTCTACCTCAGCCTTCCAAGTAGCCGGAATTACAGGCATGCGCTACCATGCCCAGCTGATTTTTTGATTTATTGTAGAGTTGAGGTCTCGCTGCCCAGTCGGGTCTCGAACCCGCGGCCTCACGCAATCCACTCACCTCAGCCTCCCAAAGGCGTGGGATTACAGGCTGAGCCACCGAGCCTGACTTACCCATGTTTTTATGGGGCTGTTTGTTTTATTCCTTTCAGTATTCTTGAATTCCTTGTAGAACCTGGATGCTAAGCTTTTGCCAGAAGCACATTTGGCAAATATGTTTTCCCATTCTGTGGGCTGTCTCCCCACTTACTTGATGGCTTCTTTTGCTTTGCAGAAGCTTTTCTGTTTGATGAGGTTCTACGTGTCTGTCTTATCTCTATAGCATGGGCATCTGGAGTTTTGATCAGGAATTGGTTGCCTATTTCAATTTCCATGAAGGTGTCTCCTGTGTTTTCTAAGATTCTTATAGTTTGAGGTTTTACATTTAGGACTTTGATCCATTTAGAGTTGATTTTTATGTATGGTGATAAGTGGGGGGATCCTATTTAAATCTGCTACATGTGGTCTGCCAGCTCTCCCAGCATCCCATACTGAATAGTTTTTTCTCTCCCCAGTGGTTGTTGGTGGAGGGTCTGTTGAAGATGAGTTAGTTGAGAAATTAAGGTTTTGCTTCCAGAATCTCTTTCCTGTCCCACTGCCTATATGACTGTTCTTATACCAATAACAGGCTGTGTTGATTCTTGTAGCCTTATAGTAGAGTTTAATGTCTGGAAGTGTGATGCCTCCTGCTTTGTTTCTTTTGCAGAAGATTGTTTTGACTATTTGTGGTCATTTATGCTTCCATGTGAATTTATGTATTGTCATTTTCAGGTCTGAGAAGAATGATGTTGGTAACTTAGAGGATATTGCATTAAATCTGTAGATGGCCTTTGGTAGGATCCTAACAATCTTAATGTCAATTCTTCCAATATGTGATCCTGGAATATTTTTTCATTTGTTTGTACCTTCTTTGATTTCATGGAGCAATGTTTTGTCGTTTTTGTTTTCTTCTCTTGTTAAAAAAATGCCAAGGTATTTCTCTCTTTCTTTCTTTTTTTTTTTTTTTGTGGGATTGTGCTTTTGCTTTTTATTCTGTTCTCTACCTGCTTATTGGTGTATAAGAATGAGACTGTCTTTTGCACATTTATTTTGTACACTGAGACTTTGTCAAAGTCCTTTATCAGTGTAAGGAAGTTTTTGACAGATTCTCTTGGGTTTTCAAGGTATAGGATTATATTGTCAAAAAGAAGGATAAATTGACTCCTTTTCCTATTTGGATACCCCTGTTTTCCTTCTCTTTTCTCATTGCTTTAGCTGGGACTTTCAACACTATGTGGAAAACAAGAAGTGAGAGTGGATAGCCTTGTCTTGTTCCAGTTTTTAGAGACAAGGCTTCCTATTTCTGTCCATTTAGCAATATGTTACCTGTAGGTTTATTGTAGATGGTTTTTACTATTTTGAGGTATTTTCCCTCTATGCCTAGGTGTTCAAGAAATTTATCAAGAAAGAATGTTGGATTTTATCAAAAGCTTTTTCTGCAGCTATTCATATAATCATGTGGTTCTTGTTTTTACATCTGTTGATGTGTTTAATTACATTTACCATCTTGTGGATGGTGAACCAGTCTTGCATCCTCAGGATGAAGCCCACTGTCATTGTGGCTGATTTTTGAGATGTGTTACTGGATCTGATTTACTAAAATCTTGTTGAGAATTTTTCCCTATGTTCATTAGGGAAATTGACCTGTGGGTCTCTTTCTTTGTTAGATCCTTACCTAGTCTGGGTATCAATGTGATATTATCTTCATAAAATGATTTGAGGAAGTTTCATCTTTCTCAATTGCCTGGAATGTTTTCTTTTTTTTTTTTTTTTTTTTTTTTTGCTTTTAAGCCCTTCAAATTTATTTATTTATTTATTTATTTTTATTTATTTATTTATTTATTTATTTATTTATTTATTTATTTTTGAGTTGGAGTCTCACTCTGTCACCCAGACTAGAGTGCAGTGGCCGCTCCCGGCCACTGCAGCCTCAACCTGCTGGGCTCCGGCGATCCTTCTGCCTCAGCCTTCCAAGTAGCTGGAATTACAGGCATGTGCTACCACGCCCGGCTGAATTTTTGATTTATTGTAGAGATGAGGTCTCACTGCCCAGACAAGTCTCGAACCCACGGGCTCAGGCAATCCACTCACCTCAGCCTCCCTAAGGCTGGGGATTACAGGCTGAGCCACCGATCCTGGCTTATTTATTATTATTTTTTAATTGAACATATATTTTACTATAAAATTGTGGGGTATAGTTAAGGGTTAGGTATACAAATGTGCATTATTGGGCCCACCCTTGTTAATAAGGGGTGTCTCCCTATCCCCAGACAGATATTGACTACCGTTAGTCCCACCCCCCTTTTTCCTCCCTGCCCCCCCATATTTTCCCACCACTGTCAGTCCTTTTTTTTTTAATTTTTTTTAAAGGTATTATGGTGAATGTTCAAGGTCCACTATATGAGTGAGAACGTATGATACTCAGATCTTTGTTTCCGTGAGAGGTCACTCAGTATTATAGACTCTAGCTCCATCCAGGTTGCTGCAAAATTCATGATTTTGTTCTTTTTATGGCTGCCTAGTATTCCATCTTGTATATGTACCACTTTTTTTTAATCCAATCCTCTTTTGATGGACAGCATGGTTGGTTCCAGGTTCTTGCTATTGTGAACAATGCTGCGATAAACATTCGTGTGCAGGTATCTTTTTCATAGAGTGATTTGAGTTCTTCAGGGTATATTCCCAGTAGGGAGATTGCAGGGTCATAGGGGAGGTCAATATTTAGAATTTTTAGGAATTGCCACACTGCTTTCCTAGAGGTTGCACTGGTTTGCTCTCCCACCAACAGTGTAGGAGTGTTCCCTTTTCCCCACACCCTCTCCAGCAACTGGTATTTTTTGAGTAATTGATAATTGCCATTCTGACTGGAGTTAGGTGGTATCTCAGTGTGGTTTTGATTTGCATCTCCTTGAGGATTAGTGAGCTTGAACATTTCTTCATGTGTCTGTTGTCTGCTCGGATGTCTTCCATTGAGAAGTGTCTGTTCATAACTTTTGCCCACTTTATAATGGGATTGTTTGTTTTTTTCTTTTCCGCACATTTGAGTTCCTTGTAGATTCAAGAGGTTAAGCCTCTGTCGGATCTGGAGTTGGCAAATACTTTTTCCAAGTCTGTGGGCTGTCCCCCTGCTCTCTTGATGGTTTCTTTGGTTTTGCAGAAGCTTGTCAGTTTAATGAGGTCCCTCTTGTCTATCTTATCTCTTATGGCCTGTGGGTTTAGGGCTTTGTTTAGGAATTGGATGCCAGTTCCAATTTTCATAAGGGTATGTCCTGCATTTTCTAAGGTTCTTATGGTTTGAGGTTTTACATTTAGGTCTCTGATCCATTTAGAGTTAATTTTTGTGTAGGCGGATAGATAGGGGTCTTGTTTGAGTCTTCTGCATGTGGTCAGCCAGTTTTCTCAGCCCATTTACTGAATAGGTTCTCCTCCCCCCAGTGGTAGGTGGTGGAGGTTTTTTGAAAAAGGGGGAAAAATTGAGGTTTAACTTCTGGAATCTCAATTCAAACCCTTTTCCTATATCCTGTTTTTGTAAATACCTGTTTTTTATTTATTTTGTAAATTTAATTTAAAATTTGAAATTGCTTTTTTTTTTTTTTTTTTTTTTTTTTTTTGCTGAGGTTTTGTTCTGGCTTTTTTTTTGGTTTTTTGTTTTCCATATAAATTTCCCTTTATTGTTTTTTTTCCTAAAAATTTGTTGTTTTTAGGGTATGGAATTAAATCTTAGATTCCCTTGGGCCTTACACCCTTCACAATGCTACTTCCAATCCATGAGCATTTTTTTTTTTAAATTTTTGTTTTGTCTTTGATTTCTTTGATCAGTTTTTGTAGTTTTCATTGAAAAGTTCTTTCACGTCTCTAGTTGGGAAGATGCCAAAGTATTTCTTTTTTTTTTGTGGCTATTATGAATGAAATTGTGCTTTTTATTTGGGTTTCTGTTTGTTTATTATTGGTATAAAGAAATGCGATTGTCTTTGGTACATATCCTGAGACTTTGCCGAGGTCCTTTATCATTTAAGGAGGTTTTTGACAGATTCTTTTGGGTTTTCAAGGTACAGGATCTTATCATCTGCAAAGAGAGATAACTTGACTTCCTCTTTTCCTATTTGGATACCCCTGATTGCCTTCTCTTCTCTGATTGCTCTAGCCAGGACTTCCAATAATATATTGAACAGGAGGGTGAGAGTGGGCATCCTTGTTTTGTTCCAGTTTTCAGGGGAAATGGTTCCAATTTTTGTCCATTTAGGAGTATGCTGGCTGTGGGTTTCTTGTAGATGGTTTTTAAGATTTTGAGGTATGTTCCCTGTATGCCTAGACATTCGAGGGTTTTTATCAAGAAGGGGTGCTGGATTTTATCAAAAGCTTTTCTGCATCTAATGATATAATCATGTGGTTTTTGTTTTGACATCTGTTAATGTATTTAATTACTTTTATAGTTTTATGAACGTTGAACCAGCCTTGTGTCGCTTTCAATAACAACTCTCACACGATTCTTCTGCAAGCTGCTTTAATCCCAGGCTATTACATAGTTGTCTCAGCTGCCTCAGCTGTCTCAGCTGTTTCAGCTGTTTGTTTCTCTTTCCCGTGACCTTAAATCTAGTATCTCTGTCAATCAATTAAGGTAACGCGGCACACACCAATAGGCCTGCGAGAGAGGAATGTATACTGACATCCTTTAGTTGCCTAATTAGGGCTTGTTTTGTCTTGGAGGTCTGGCCGCTTCGGGCGCCGTGTTAGGGCGGAGGCGCTCCACAGCTCCCCCTTTTTTATTTGTTTTGGCAGGAGAGGGTAGTGGTCACAGCCCCCATATAACAAGGACCATGTAAGACAGTCTATCTCGCGCATATAATCGCCAGATCGACTGCCCACCTGTCCGACACCGATTTTCTGGGGATGGGAAAGGCGATGTCAACCCATATGCAGCTGGACATGCCCTCCACGGGATAACTCCTCCTGGGCCCCCGTGTGCAGTATTTTTCTCACATCCTGCCCTGCTCTTATTGCCCTAGTGCAGCAACCCAGACCTGAGGGGATTGATCCACCTCCATGGCAGCAAAGGCCTGCGCTAGTAGCGCACGGTCATGTGCATTGCATCGATGCATACGGCAGAGACAATAGAGGCACAGGACACAACAAGAGAATAAAAAAAGGGGCCATAGAACCCATTCCCGCCCACTCTTTAAGATGGTATGCTGCCTGGGCTATCCAGGAGGCCAAGGTTTGAGCGACGACTGATTCTACTCTGGTGGAGTTGACGCTGATGATTTCACGACGTAGAGCCTCCGTCAGGTTGTCGAACTCTTGGGACCAATTACCTAAAAGATGGAGGGAAAGCTCTCGAGAGAGGTTAGCAGCAATAGTCATATTGTGGTATGGAATGCCGGTTACGCATAAAGCAATAGTGTGCCATTCACACCCTATTTGCGCCATGCGCCAGAGAATATCTACTTGTTCTTGTACCACGTCAACTCTTTGGTTTAAGATCATAATGCCGCCACGCAAGTGACTGTTAATATTACTTTGGGTGTTTAATGCTGCAGCAACAGTGGAAGACAATGTGTTTAAAGGGTGGCGGTCTGTACTGTGGTACACATGGCAACAGCGGCTGTAGCAGCTGCAGCGGCCACCATTGCAATTGCTGCAATGATGACGGCTGTAATGCCGAAGTCTCTCCTTTGTCTAAAAAAAGAGAGGGCATTAGGGCCTTCCACAGGAACAGGCAAGTAGGATGGTAAACGTAGCACCACAGCAACGTGAAATGTAGAGGCGTTCCAGCACAGGGTGTAGAAGCAGGTGCGATTGTCACAGGTAAGAAGGGTCGAGGACACTGTAGCGTTGCTAACTAGGAAAAGGAGAGGAGGATGAAAGCAAACCGGGGTAAGTCAAAAGGGTGACGTTCTCGGAGCTAGGGGAAACTGTTACTGAAGGTTCGAAAAGTTCAGTCCCATTCCATGAAATCTGGCTGTGTCCTGCAGCCCCGCCTGAGATCATGACCAAGGGAAAGATATCTGAACAACCACCACGTTCTCCGCAGAGGAGCCAAAGATGGAAAGGGTTGAAATGTACAGTCTGAGTAGGATTCTGATAAGTAAAATTATATCCTGGCCAGGTCGAATTGGGCGCAGTGGAGATGTAAGGAGAAAAGGTAAAGTATGGTTTCTGGGCCCATCCTACTTTCCTAGCCTGACATCTGGTCCAAGGGGTAAGAGAGGCCGACTCTAGGCTGTTGTTAGTAGTGAAAAATCTAGGGAAAGTACGTGCCGAATAAGTAACAGGTATAGGTCTAGGAAATACTTTTAAAAATTCGCCATTGTTGCTCAGCACGACTTATGGGAAGGTTCAACATCAGCTTTCCCCAGCAGAAGCCACATCGTCGGATTCATCATCAGCAATCGGGGTTCGTTCCTCGGGGGTCTTTGTAGTGCGTGTTAGTTGCTCAGGCACCCACACCGGGTCTGGGCTGTCCTGTGGAAAAACACACACAGATCCTCTCGCCCACGTTAATACGGGGTTTGGGACCTCTCCATTGTCCCGTGATAACATCTTTCCATTTAACATAGCCCCTTTTATGCGGTACTGAGCCCAGATGGCGGTCCGCAGCAGAATTGTTCTCGTTGTCCAGCTGAAAAAAATTTAAAGTTAATAATGCTAATGAAAGTCTTTGTTTAGGTTTGTAACCCATGCCTTTTCCCCCCTTTTTTGTTTTTGAAGTAGTTCTTTTAGTGTGCGATGAGCCCTCTCGACTATTCCTTGACCTTGGGGATTATAAGGGAGCCCATGGCGCAGGTCCACGTTCATTTGTGCACAGAACTGTTGAAATGTTCGGGAGGTGTGGGTGGGGCCATTATCTGTTTTAATTTGCTGAGGCATGCCCCAGGCGGCCCATGCCTCCAAGCAATGGGAGATAACATGATGTGCCTTTTCTCCAGCCATGGCCGAAGCAAACAAAATTTCGGAACAGGTATCTATGGAAACATGGACATACTTGAGGTTACCAAACTCTGCCACATGAGTGACGTCCATTTGCCAAACCCGTGAGGGGAGAAGGCCTTTTGGATTCACCCCCCCATGAAGGGGGGGGTGGAAAGTAACACATGATCCGCAAGATTTTACAATATCTCTGGCCACATGACGTGGTATTTGGAAACGGGTCTGTAATGTTTTTGAGTTAACATGAAACTGGGCATGAAAATCTTGTGCCTTTTGGGCAGGGGTTACAAAGAAAGCCTGTTGAAGTCGCGTAAGGTTGTCAGCCCAGGCATTACCCTCACTGAGGGGTCCTGGTAGGCCAGTGTGCGCACGGATATGCTGAACAAAGAATGGCTCTGAACGTTGCCATATCAGCTGTTGAATTTTGGAGGCAAATGTATGTATAGGGCTAGCGGGGGATATTCGGCCTACCACTTCAAGAGATTTAACTAAATTGATTACGTATTGGGAATCTGACAACAAGTTAAACGATCGAGAAAAACGTTGAAATACGGCCAAAACAATTTGAAGCTCTACCTGCTGAGGAGAGCCGGACTGGAATTGTATTACTGTGGGGGAATGTCCATCTGCTACATATGCGCCAAGGCCAGTTTTGGAACCGTCTGTGAAGATATTAATAGCCTGAGGAATGGGGTCATTTCGAGTAATTTGAGGGAAAATGACCGGGTTTTTCTTTTACAAAGGACAGCATGGGATCTTTTGGGAAATGATTATCTATCTGTCCTACAAAGCTGCACCTTAGGATAGCCCATACATCCACTGTAGCAGCCAATGTCTGCACTTGATAGGCGGTGTATGGCACCACGAGGAGGTGCGGCTGTTGGCCAAAATGCATTAAGCATTGTTGTAGTCCACGGATGGCCAACTCAGCAACAGCGATTGGATAATGCTCCACTGTTTTTAGTATGGCAGTCTTCGAATGGATCCATAATAAGGGGCCATCCTGCCACAGTACTCCCGTTGGCTGAGCCTGAGCAGGGAGAATACAAAGCCATATAGGGCTCTCTAAGGAAACACGCCTAAGAGCGGCTGTACTAATTGCCTTTTCTACCTTATGTAGGGCCTCTCTAGCCTCCTCTGTGAGGGATCTGGGGGAGTCTAAATGCGGGTCCCCTAACAGGATGTCATATAAAGGACGTAAATCTTGATTTGGAATTCCTAATGACGGGCGGACCCAATTAATATCCCCTAGCAGTTTTTGGAAATCGTTGAGGGTTCTCAAATTATCTGTTCTAATGGTAAGCTTCGGGGGCGTGATGGTATCGGGGGAGATTTTTAATCCCAAATAATCTATTATCTTGTCTTTCTGAATCTTATCAGGAGAAATATAGAGGCCCTGGGCCTCCAAGGCCTTAATCACTTGTGTAAAAACCTCCTCTAAATAGCGGTCATCCTTGGAGGTCAGCAGGATGTCATCCATGTAATGGATGCATCTCAATTCAGGGAATTGCTGTCTAATTGGGCGAAGCGCAGCATCAACAAAAATCTGACATAGGGTAGGGCTGTTAGCCATGCCCTGCGGTAAAACCACCCACTCATATCTTTGGTCAGGTTGCTCATGATTAGTGGACGGAAGAGTGAATGCAAAGCATTGGATACTGATTTATGTAATGGGATGGAAAAGAAACAATCCTTGATATCTATGCTAAATACTGTCCAGCCCTTTGGTAAGGCAGATAATAGTGGGAGACCTCTTTGAATAGGCCCCATAATTTGCATCTGTTTATTTACAGCTCTAAGATTGTGCAACAGATGCCATTTTCCTGACTTCTTTTTAATTACAAAAATAGGAGTATTCCATGGAGAAGTGGATGGTTGAATGTGTCCTGCCTGTAGCTGCTCTGCAACCAATTGCTGAGCGGCTTGCAATTTCTCCGAGGAGATAGGCCACTGAGCTACCCATACCGGCTCCTCGGTTTTCCAGGTAATGGGTATGGTGTTCTCAGTGGCCACTAAGAAAAACCCAAGCCATGTTTATCTTGCTTGTAAGATGCTGGAATTGGACTACGCCTTCCCTGGAGTGTTTTCCCTAATCCGAAGGATGGATGGAAACCTTGAGTCTGCATAATATGGTGAGCTATAGGGGAGTAGGGCGAATTGCTAGGCAAGAATCCCATAGCAGTTAACAAGTCCCTTCCCCATAAGGTAATCGGGAGCTCTAGAACATAGGGCTGTATTTTCCCTTTATGATCTTCTTGATCTTCCAATGTAATTCCCTGGTGCTGATATCAGGGGTTTTTGCGTAACCCAAACCTCGAAGGGTCTGCGCCGCCTGTTGAATGGGCCAAGAGGGCGACCAATCCTTTTGTGCGATAACACTCCTGTCTGCCCCTGTATCTAAAAGACCCATGATTTTCTTTCCTTCTACTTTCAATGTCAGCATAGGACGTTTATCCATATCAAAAGCTACACAGGCTATCTCTGTGCCGGTCGAGCCAAAGCCTTTATCATCTTTTTCTTATCTTTTGATGGAAAAAAGCCATGTAAGCTGGGGGGGAAGAAGCAACTGAGCTATTCGATCTCCCAGGGAAATGGCGACTATGCCCTGCGGTGCCGAAATCATGATTTTTATTCAACCTGTAAAATCTGGGTCCCCAAAAATCCGCCCTGCGGCCTGCATCATTCGGGCTACAAAGTCTGAAAAAGGCTCTGTGGAATCTTGAGTAATTTTGGTGAGTTTACCTGATACCTCCCCTCGGCTAGGCAATGCCTTCCAGGCTCGCATTGCCATGTGATTAATTTGATCATACACAACCTGGGGGTATCCTATCTGTTGGTTAGCAAAACGGCCCTGCCCCAACAGCATATCAACGTCCCAAGCCCCGTTACCCGCCGCCCGGTTTCTTGCTGCCTGCTCATTAGCCAATTCTATATAATAGGCCTTCCAATCTAAATATTGTCCCGGATTCATGCAACCCCTTCACTAATCTCTGCCAGTCTCCGGGGGTCATGGCGAACTGGTCTAGTGCCTCCACCATTGCTGTCGTGAAGGCAGCAGTGAGCCCATACGTTCGTACGGCCTCCGCGAGGTTTTTCACTGTTCTGAAATCTAATGGTTCATGGTACCTGTTCCCTGCATTGTCCACGAACACCGGAAAAGTTTGCCATGTGCCGCTGGCGTGGACCTCCCTCCACACTTCATTGTTGAAAGAAGCGCCTCCTTTTCCGGGAGACGCAGAAGGATTATACGGGGGAGGAACTCCTACCGACCCAGGGACAGAGGATCCGCCCTTATCTCGGGCACGGCCCGACTGAGTTCTAACTTTTCAACTCGAGCCACGAGATATCTAAGTTCCTCATCTGACTCCAGTTCCGAGTCAGAGGCTGCCTCGCTGTTCCCTCTTGAGGAAGTTGATCATTCCTCTTTTATTTGGTCAAGCGCTGCTTGGCCTTGCTCAACTGTTTGCAAGCACTTTTGATCTTCCAAACAGGCACGAACCAGTCTCCAAAGGGGCTGGACCCCGCCTGTCACCTCTCCTAGCTCTCGGGCGCGGTCAATATCCTGCCCCACTTTGTCCCAACTACCCACTGTGAGATTCCCCGAAACGGAAAACCAAAGGGTGCAAGCCCGTCTACCTGTGTGAAAAAATCAGTCAAGGTTTTATCCCTTAGTTTTAGTCCTTTTGTTTTTAGGAGAGTTTTAAGAGCCTGAAAAGTGGGTGAGAGGAAGTAGTGCCCATGTTAGCAAAAAGGGGATCACCTCTACACCGGGGGCCCTTTTAAATCGCCTCTTTACGGAGGACCTTTTTAAATCGCCTCTTTACCGAGGACCTTCTTAAATCGCCTCTTTACCGTTTACCGAGGACCTTCTTAAATCGCCTCTTTACCGAGGACCTTCTTAAATCGCCTCTTTACCGAGGACCTTCTTAAATCGCCTCTTTACCGAGGACCTTCTTAAATCGCCTCTTTACCGAGGACCTTCTTAAATCGCCTCTTTACCGAGGACCTTTCTAGTTTTTTTTTTTCTTCTTTTTTTTGTGGGGACTACATACCAGTCGACTGCCCTGAGCAGCTGCAGTTCTGAATCCAAGGATTTCAGCTTCTTCGAGGCCCCCCGTACGGGCCACCACTTGTCGCTTTCAATAACGACTCTCACACGATTCTTCTGCAAGCTGCTTTAATCCCAGGCTATTACATAGTTGTCTCAGCTGCCTCAGCTGTCTCAGCTGTTTCAGCTGTTTGTTTCTCTTTCCCGTGACCTTAAATCTAGTATCTCTGCCAATCAATTAAGGTAACCCCGGCACACACCAATAGGCCTGTGAGAGAGGAATGTATACTGACATCCTTTAGTTGCCTAATTAGGGCTTGTTTTGTCTTGAGATCTGGCCACTTCGGGCGCCATGTTAGGGCGGAGGCGCTCCACAGCCTTGCATCCCAGGGATGAAGCCTACTTGGTCAAGATGGATTATTTTTGAGATGTGTTGTTGAATCGGTTTGCTAGGATCTTGTTCAGGATTTTAGCATCTATGTTCATCAAAGATATTGGCCTGTAGTTCTCTTTCTTTGTTGGGTCTTTACCTGGCTTGGGTATCAATGTGATGTTAGCTTCGTAAAATGTTTTGGGGGAGAGTTCCATTTTTTTCAATTGCCTGGAATACCTTCAGTAGGATTGGTATCAGCTCCTCCTTAAATGTCTTGTAGAATTCTGCTGGAAAACCATCTGGACCAGGGCTTTTTTTTTTTTTTGTAGATACTTTTCTTATTACGTAGTCAATTTCCTTGATTGTTATTGGTCTATTTAGGGTCTCAATTTCTTCTTGTTTCAACCTAGGCAGGTTGTGTGATGTCAGAAAGTCCTCCATTTCCTTAAGGTTTTTAAGTTTGTTTCCATACAAGTGTACGTAGTAGTCTCTCATAATCTTTTGTATTTCTTCAGGGTCAGATGTGACTTCATCTTTTGTGTTTCTGGTTGTGTTTATTTGGGCTTTTTCTCTCTTTTTCTTGGTCAATCTAGCTAGGTGACCATCGATCTTGTTTATCCTTTTGAAGAACCAGCTTTTTGTTTCATTGATTTTTTTGTATTATCTTTTTGTCTTCTATGTCCTGGATTTGGGCTTTTATTGTGGTGATCTGGATTCTTCTGCTAAATTAGGGTTTTGGTGGTCTTGCTTTTCCAGCTTCCTTAGGTGGCTTGTTAGGCTATTAATTTGTGATTCTTCCATTTTCTTCATGTGCATTTGTAGGGATATAAATTCCCCTCTTACTACAGCTTTCATGGTGCCCCAGAGATTTTGGTAAAATGTTTCTTCATTTTCATTTGTTTCCAGGTAACTTTTAATCTCTGCTTTGATTTCATCATTGACCCAAGAATGTTTAGCATCATGCTGTTTAGTGTCCATGTCTTTGTGGGTTTTAGGGGGACCTTGTTGGTGTTGATGTTTTTTTTTATTCCACTGTAGTCCAAGAAGGTACATGGTAAAATTTCGGTTCTTTTAAATTTGCTTATACTTAATTTATGACCAAGTATGTGGTCAATCTTAGAGTATGTCCCATGAGGTGATGAGTAGAATGTATATTCTGTGGTCTTTGGATGGAGTGGTCTGTAGGTATCAGTTAAGTCCATTTGGTCATTGAGGTTTCAGATCTCATTGCTGATTTTTTTTCTTGATCATCAGTCTAGGGTTGTGAGGGGGTATTGAAGTCCCCAGCTATGATGGTGTTGGAGTCAATATCTTTTTTAAATTTACCTAGAAGCTGCTTTATGAAAGTTGGCACTCCTATGTTGGGTGCATATATGTTTAAGATGGATATTTCTTGTTGATGGATTGAACCGTTTATCATTATGTAGTGGCCTTCTGTATCTCTTTTAATTTTTAATAGCCTGAAGGGTATTTTGTCTGAAATTAAGATCACTACTCCTCCTTTCTTTTGTGTTCCGTTTGCCTGAAAGTTGTTTCCCATCCTCTTACTTTGAGTATGTGAGTGTTCTTTCTAGTGAGGTGAGTCTCTTGAAGGCAATAGATTGTTGCCTGGTGATATTTTATCCATTTTGTCATTCTGTGTCTTTTCAGTGGTGCATTTAGTCCATTCACATTTAGGCTAATAATTGAAATGCAAGAGTTAATCCCTGTCATAAGGTTCTTGCAGAGTTCTTGTTCCTGTTTGTTGTCTTTCTTTTGGTTTTGGAGTTGGTTCATGTGTGTCTTTAATCTTTTGCCTGTATTCTTGTGAAGAACGTTGGTGTTTTTTTTTTCCTTTTCTTCTGTTTTCAGTACTTTCTTAAGTGTTTCTTGTAAAGGTGGTCTGGTGGTAGCGTAGGTTCTTAGGGTTTGGGAATATCTGGAAAAAATTTCAATTCTCCCTCACTAATGAAGCTTAGCTTGGCTTGGTAGGTTATTCTTGGTTGAAATTGTTTGTCTTTTAGAACTTTGAAGACAGAGCTCCAGGCTCGCCTAGCCTGGAGGGTTTCTGTGGATAAATCTGCTGCTATTCTAATTGATCTTCCCTGGTAGGTAGTCTGGCCTTTTTCCCTTGCTGCCTTTAGGATTTTTTCTTTTATAGCAACTTTGTTTAGGCAAATTATTATGTGTCTGGGAGTTGGTCTTCTCATTTGTTGTCTTGCAGGGGTTCTCTGAATCTCTTGTGCTTGAATTTTTGCATCACTGATGAAATGAGGGAAGTTTTCTTGAATGATTTCATGAAATGTTTGTTCCAGTGTGACCTCTGACTCTCTCTCTCTCTCTTTTCTCTCTCTCTCTCTCTCTCTCTCTCTCTCTGGCTCAGGAAGGTCAATTACTCTTAGACTGGGTCTCTTGAAGTAATCATTCATCTCCTGAAGGTTTTGTTCTGACTTTTTAAGCTTCTTTTCTATGTTTTTGACAGTATGGGTTAGTTCTGTATTTTGGTCTTCAAGTTCTGAGATTCTTTCTTCTGCTTGACTAATTCTGCCTTCCATACCAATTAGTTTGTTATTTAAGTCCATCACAGTATTCTTTACTGCTATGTCTGTCATCAGTTCCTTCCCATTTTCCTCTTGTCTTGCCTAAATTTTTTTTAAATTCTCTCTATTAATGCCTTGATGTCTGGGTTTGTTGCTTGTGACCAATCATTCTGGGGGCTCTTCTCTGTTTGTGTTCTGAAGTCTCTCTTCTCAGTGTCTGACCTCCCGGGGGTCTGTATGAGCCCTGTATTCTTCTTTTGGTTTTTCTTCATTTGTGCAGATTTTTTCTCCCTACTTTTCCCTTCCCTCCACTTCCCTGTCTTCTTTAATTCTGTTATTCAGGAGTGGAGGTGTTTCTTTTACTTCTGTTTGTTCGATCTCCTATTCTTCCTAATGTATTTCCTCTTGCTCTGTTCAGTTCTGGAGTTGGACTGTGGGTTGAGGGCAGTCCTTTTTGTAGTTTTGGGTTTTAAATTTAAAGGGGGGGAGCTGTGATTCAAAATCTCTCTGCAGATCCTGGTATTTGCCAACAGTTGTATGGATAGTCTTAAACCCATTTCCCACTGCCTTGGAGTCTGTCCATACAGTGGGGTTTTAGGTTTACTCCCTGAAAGCGAAATGAGGTTAACAGAGGGAAGAGAATAGAGCAGGTAATGGGGGGAGGGAGGTGGAGAGGGAAAACAGTTGAGTATACCAACTGGTAAGTGAAAAGAGACACAAAGACTGAAACAAATATAAAGAAAAACAATAAGCATGACTGAAAACTAACCAACAACCATATAAAAAGCTTAAACATACAATGATGCTAATGTACACACTAACCAACTTCCTTATTGGTGTCCTATTCCTTTATACTAAGATGGAGTTTACAGAGAAATAAGAAAAAAGGAAAAAGGAAAAAAAAAGAAAAAGAAGCGGTGGAAGGGATAAAGTCAGTAGACTAACAGAACCAGCCAAGCACACTCTGAGACTTTTCCTTTAAGTCCAATATCCTTTCAGCTCTGATTTCTAGCTGTCTTTGCAGGCTGGTAGAATTGTTCACAATTAGGGTCAGTTGCCCCTGGCCTGCTGTGAAGAACAGATCAGATATGGGCCCCTGCCCTGTCTATTACTGAGATCTGGTTTTTTCTATTTTTCAAGAGGGATGAGCCTCTGCCATTCCCATTTTGGTGTTGTCCCCTTTGGGTTCCCCAGCAGGTGGTGCTATCTTGCAGCTACAGTCCAAAGGGGAGTGAGCTGGTTACGGATCCATGACCCGCCTCAGCAACTTCACAGGGGAGTTCCACAGGCCTTTCTCCGGGCTAGGGTTGTGGTGGGGCAGTGACAGCAGCAGCCAGGCAGTGGCGATCTCAGAAAATCCTGCTTGTGGGGGCTTCACGGCCTGAAGTCATGGGTTGCTTCAGGCATGAGCTGGGAATGACTGCAGCAGCAGCATCCGCAACTGCAGAAGCAGCCTGGACCCCCGCAATATCTGAGTAGCAACAGTGGGTGATGGTGGCCGCTGAGCTCCCTGTGAAGAGCAGACTGCGGAAGATGGGAGCTGCAGCTCTTGGGAGAGAGCTAGGATCTTTATGGGTGTTCTCTTTCACAGAGGGCCTCACACACCATGCTGCCCCATTGTCATCTTGCCAGATGTCTGGAATATTTTCAGTAGGATTCATATCAGGTCTTCTTTGTATGTTTTATAGAATTATGCTGCAAAACTGTCTGGTCCAGTGTTGTTGTTGTTGTTGTTTTGTAGGTAGTTTTTTTATGACAGAGTCAATTTCTTGGGTTGTTTTTGGTCTATTTAGGGTCTCAATCTCTTATTGTTTCAATCTTGGAAGGTTATGTGATGTCAGAAAGTACTTCATTTTATTCCAATTTTAAGTGTGTTTCCATACAGGTGTACTTAGTAATCTCTGATAATCTTCTGCATTCCTTTGGGGTCAGTTTTGACTTGATCTTTTGTGCTTCTTATTCTGTTTGTTTGAACTTTCTTTTTTTCTTGGTCAATCTGTCCAGGGTCCATTAATCTTGCATAACCTTTCAATGAGCCAGCTTTTTGTTTCATTGATTTTTTTTCTATAATATTTTTATTTTCTATGTCCCATATTTGACCTTTTTCTTTGGTTATCTGGATTCTTCGTGCTGAAGTTAAGGTTTTGGTGGTCTGGTCTTTCCAGTTCCCTTAGGTGATTTATTAGGCTGTTAACTTGTGATCTTCCTATTTTATTGATGTGTGTTCATAGGTATATAAATTCTTCTCTTACTACTGTTTTCATGGCATGCCAGAGGTTTGGTAAGATGTGTCTTTATTTTCATTTGCTTCCAGGAATCATTTAATTTTTGTTTTGACTTCTGTGTTGACCCAGGAGTCATTCAACATCATGCTATTTAGAGTCCATGTCTTTGTGGGCTTGGGGGGGAATTTTGTTGGTATTTATGTTTATTTTTATTTCTCTGTGGAGAGAGGCTGGAGACAGGAGCCTGCTTACTACCATGACAGTATGTCGAACTTATGGATTTTTTTTTTTGAGTTGGAGTCTCACTCTGTTGCCTAGGTTGGAGTGCAATTGTATACTCACAACTACCCCAGCATTGACCTGCTGGGCTCCAGCGATCCTTTACCTCAGCCTTCCAAGTATTTGGAACTACAGTCATGCGTTACCATGTCCTGCTAGTTTTTCAATTTATTGTAGAGATGAGATCTTGTCAAGTTGCCCAGGCTGTTCTCGAACCCACAGGCTCAGGCAATCCACTTGCCTAGGCCCCCCAAAGTGCTGAGATTACAGGCTGAGCCACCAAGTCTGGCCTATAGAATTGGTTTATGCTTGATTTATGGCTGAGAATGTGGTCAGTCTTGGAGTACATTGCATGTTGTGATGAGTAGAATGTATATTCCATGGCTATTGGTGGAGTATTTTGTATCTATTAAGTTCATTTGGTGAAGTGTCAAGTTGAGGATCTGTATCTCCTTGTTGACTTTTTGCTTCAATGATAAATCTAGGGTTGTTAGTAAGGAATTTGAGTTCCCAACTATGATCATGTTTGGACCAGCATGGGGGGGTGGCTACTGTCTCTCTGGTATCATGTTCTTGAAGTGTCCTCTCTGGGCCAACATTGGTCAATCCTAGAGGGGTGCAGAAACCACCCCTCAGTCTCAGGACGGAGACTGCTCAGAGTTGGACTGGCTAAAGAAGGTATCTGCCCCACCCAGGACAGAGAAAATGGCAGCAGTCTGCATCCTTTTCTCTGGTGGGGCTCATCTCCAGATTTCCTCCTGTGCTTTCTCCACAGTCCCCACTGTCAGTCCCTGGCCAGCTGCTGCAGGTGGTGGTATGAGCCAGGTGCCAGGTGAAGAGGGACAGTTGATCTCTGCTGCCTTTTCCCAAGAGATACTCCAAGAATGGTGGATGATCCTGCACACCAGGTGTGCTGATTTCAGAGCAAGGTTAAGGTGCAGCCGCCTTTGCAGGGGAGACCTAGAGGCTTGATCCTATGTCCCCTCAGTCAGACATTTGCTCCCCACTGGCATACACCCACACATACAGATTCATACTTATGGACACTCACCCATGCAGAGACTCTCACGTTCCCACTGGTTCTGTCACCATCTTACCCTCTCAACATTTTTCTTCTCTTACCTATTTTAGATTATTTTTTCAAATCAACTTGACAATTTAAACAATAAAAGATTCTATAATTTGGCAGAGATTGCACTAAATAACTACATTACTTTGGGAAGTATTTACATCTTTAAAATATAGAGTTTCCAATCAATGAGCATGTCCTATCTCTGTATTAATTATGTTCCCTTGAAATTTTTGGCAATTTGTAATGTTTTCAGCTTACATATCCTGAAAGTAATTTACCTTATTTATTTTTATATATTTAATGTTTTTGAACATTAATATACATAGCATTTTGTTTAATAAAAGGATAGCCCTGATTTCCTTCTCTTGCCTGATTGCTATGGCAAGGACTTCCAGCACTATGTTGAATAGAAGGGGTGAGAGTGGTCATCCTTGTCTTGTTATTATTCTTAAGTGGAATCCTTCCTACTTCTGCCCATTGAACAAAATGTGGTCTGTGGGTTTATCATAGATGGCTCTTATCATTTTGAGGAATGTTTCTTCTATGCCTAGGCATTCGAGGGTTTTTATCAAAGGGATGCTGGACTTTTTTCAAATACCTTTTTTACTTTAAAAAATAATTTTAATTATATTGCTTTTGCTTTTACATCTGTTAATGAGCTGTTACATTTATAGTGTTTCAAATGTTGAACCTGTTCTGCATCTGGGGAATGAAGACTACCCAGTCATGGTGGATGATTCTTGAGATGTGTTATTGGATCCTATTTACTAGAATCTTGTTGAGAATGTTTGTATCTATGTTCCTTAATGAGATTGGTTTGTAATTCTCTTTTCTTGTCAAGTTTTTGCCAATTATTGGGAAAAAGGGGACCATATTTAGCAAATGGTGCTAGGAAAATTGGCTGAACACATGAAGAAGACTAAAACTGGACTATATCTATCACCATATACAAAAATAAACTAAAAATGGATCAAGGACCTAGATATAAGACCTCAGACTATAAGAATTCTAGAGGAATATGTAGGAAATACCCTTTTGGACATCAGAGTGGACAATGAATTCATGATCAAGTCCCCAAAAGTGAATGCTACAAAAGCTAAGATAGACAGGTGGAACCTCATAAAACTGAAAAGCTTTTGCACAACAAAAAAAAAAAACAATCAAGAGACAATCTACAGAATGGGAAAAGTATTTGCAAATTATGCATTATGCATCTGACAAAGTTCTGACATCCAGAATATACAAGGAACAAAAATAAAGTGAATGGGAAAAGAAAACAAATAAAAATAAAAAATTGGGCAAAAGGCATGGATAGATACTTCTCAAAAGATGACATACAAGGAGTTAACAAACACATGAAGAAATGTTCATCCTCATTAATCATCAGAAAAATACAAATCAAAACAACAATGACATACCACCTATCTCCAGTAAGGATGGCTATCATTAATAAGTAAAAACAAAACAACAACAACAACAACAAAAACAGATGTTGGTGTAGGTGGGAAGAAAAGGGAATGCTTCTACACTTTTGGTGGGAATGTAAACTATCTCAACCTCTATGGAAAGGAATGGGGCAATTCCTAGAAGAACCAAAAATTGATCTTCTATATGATCAAGTAATCCTTCTCCTGGGAATATACCCAGAGAAACATGCATCACTCTACCAAAAAGACACCTGCACACACATGTTTATTGCCACACTATTCACAATAGCAAAAACATAGAACCAACCCAGATGCCCATCAGAAATGAACTGGATAAAGAAAATGATGTGGTACATATACATGATAGATTATTATACAGCCATAACAAATAACAAAATCATGGTCTTTGCAGCAACTTGGATGCAATTGGAAACCATCACACTAAGTGAACTATCAGAGAAGCAAAGAACTGAATACTGTATGTTCTCACTCATAAGTGGACCCCGAACACTAGTCACATTACCACAAAGATAGGATCAGCAGTTGCTGGGCACAGCTAGTGGAGGGAGGGAGTCAAGAGGGGGATACTTGACAACACAGAGGGTACCTGGTCCACTACCAGGGGAGTGAGGACCACCTAGAAGCCAAAATTTCACTTTCATGCAACCTTCTTATATACAAGTAAATCCTTACTTGTACCCCACAACTCTATAATAAATAAATTAATTAAGCAAAAAATTTTAATATGTGATTGTTTTCCAGTATGCTGGATTTCAGTTTTGTAGGTTGTTCTTATATCTAGGTAGCTTTTCTAAATTCACTTAATTTTTAATGTTTGTAAGTTTTATTTTAAATTTTTTAAATTATTATAGAGTTATGAGGTAAAATGAGGATGCAAATTAAAACTACAGAACCACAGTGAGATACCATCTGGCTCTAGTAAGAATGGCTATCATTAATAAATAAATAAAAAGTCAACAGGTACTGGTGCAGCTACAGAGAAAAAGGGGAAAATTTCTACACTGTTGGTGGGAATGAAAGCAAGTTCAACCTCTACGAAAGCAGTGGAGAGATTCCTAACAAAACTAAAAATTGATCTTCCATATGATTCAGCAATCCCCCTTCTGGAAATATACTGGAGGAACATAAATTGTTCTAAAAAAAAGATACCCGCACTAGTTTGCATTCCCACCAACAGTGTAGAAGCCAGAGAAGGAAAGGTGAGATTGGTAGTTGAGGGAAACTGCCAGGGGGGGGAGGAGGATACCTCATCAACAAGGGTACCTGCGTAATGAACATTTGCATACCTAACCCTGAATTGTACCCCGCATCTTCAAAATAAAACAATATTTTTTTAAAAAACCATCTGCAAATGCATGTTTATTGCTGCACTATCCGTATTAGCAAACACATGGAACCAACCCTGTTGCCCATCAAAATCAACTGGAGAAAGAAAAAGTGGTCCATATATATCATGGAATATTACACAGCATAAAGAAGAACAAAAATCTAGACGCTTGCAGCAACTTGGATGCAGTTGGAGATCATTATACTAAGTGAATTAATGTTTATAAGTTTTAACTAAACAATCATATTTTAAAACAGGAGCGTTTTCACTTTATCCTTTTAAACTTTTATATTTTTATTATTTGCTTTCTGTATTACATTGTCTTGGGTATCTAGTATAATTTTGAGCATATGCACTGATAGGGACATCCTTGATTTTCTTGAAAGAATGAAAACAACGCTTTTATCAATGCTTTTATAAATCACTTTTATTAAAATAATGTTAACTGCAGTATTTTCATGTGTCTTTATCAAATCAAAGTAGTACTCCTCTATGTCAGATTTCTGCAAATATTGTATGATAAAGATAACTGAATTTTATCTATTGAGGTTATCATACACTTTAATTGCTTTTATTTCTTTCTGTGAAGAAGTACATTAATGATTCTTCAAAACTAGTACTGTATTTCTGAGACAAACTGTATTTGATCATGATATATTATCCTTATTTTAGGTCATTGTACTCTATTCCTATTTACTCGATGTTTAGATCTATGTTCATAAGAGCTATACATCATTGATAACATTTTTCTAATAATGTAGCTGACTGGTTTAGAATTACTCATGAAATAAATTGGGAAGTCTTCTATTCTCTGAAAAAGTATATATATTATTGGGGTTTTTTTCTTAAATGCATAGAACAAATTACAAATAATTTGAAGCATTCTTTAAAATTGTTTTTTCTAAACTGTATACCTAATTTTGCTAACAAATACAGCACTAGCTATCTTTTCCCTTCTTGTTTACGTTATGGAGACTGGGGATTTGCTTGTTTTATTTACTTCTCTGAAAAAAAATTGTTTATTATATTTATTATATCCACATATCATCTGTATGTCTGTAAATATGTGGTTATACTCACCAGTTCATCATTAACACAAATTTTGTGTTTTCACCATTTATTCTTGACCAGTCTTGCTTAATTTTTAATGCATTTTTAACTTTTCAAAGAATCAAATTTCTGTTTTCTTGACTTTTTTTTATCATATTTCTACTTTATTTGTTTCACACATTATTATTGTTATTTCTTTCATTTTCCTTGGACTAGATTTATTCCTCTTTCAGTATTTTCTTGAAATTAAAGTTATATATTTGAATTTGGGACTATTCTTCTTTCCTAATGAATGAATTTAACCAATAATTTGTAGACGTACTGCTTTATCTACTTACCATCTGTTTGGTATGCATATATTCATTATTATTCCGTATATAGGACCCAAAAGAAAGTTCAACTAAATGTATTTGTTACCAGAAAAATGCTTTGAATATACAGAATGAAATTTCAATAATTATATTTCATGATTCACTTTACTATTATTGTTGCAATATTATTTATATTAATATCCTCTGCATACAAATAAGGTCTTCAAAATGTAGTGCTATATAAATTATATATAAAACATATAAAGACATAATATTAGGCAACAATGTAGAAATCCTCATGAATAGTTCTTACAATTATTAAAATCTGTTATTTTATTCCATAGCAAGCATAGCAAAATTAGAATGACAATAAAGGTAAAAAGCAGCACATATTATAGGATGACAGTTTTAAAAACATAATCATTTGTTTATTCCACAAACATTTACTAAACAACCTTATGCTATTCATCGTGCTAGAGAGAGGACAATCAAGATTAATAAAACAGCCGGGCTCGGTGGCTCAGCCTGTAATCCCGCGCCTTTGGGAGGCTGAGATGAGTGGATTGCCTAAGCCCGCGGGTTCGAGACCTGCCTGGGCAGCAAGACCTCATCTCTACAATAAATCAAAAAATCAGCCGGGCGTGGTAGCGCATGCCTGTAATTCTGGCTACTCGGAAGGCTGAGGCGGAAGGATCGCCGGGGCCCAGCAGGCGAGGCTGCGGTGGCCGGGAGCGGCCACTGCACTCCAGTCTGGGTGACCGAGTGAGACTCCAACTCAAAAAAAAAAAAAATTAATAAAACAGATGTGCTACCTTCCCTTTACATTGTCATGGAACAAACAAACTCAGTTACCTAGTAGGACATTGAGTTAATAGACACATAACTCCACCAAAGCAATTACTACCCACACAAAAAAATACATTTTGCTTTCTCTTTAATGAGAAAAACCAGAAGAAACCTCAGACAGAAGGCAAAACAGGAAGGAGAGAATTGACAATAACGAAGTTCCCCATTATGTTCAAGTGGGATGTGAAGAGTAGGCAATTTTTTTGAAAATTTATTTTGTTTTAAATATATGGTGTACAGTTCAGGATTAGGTATGCAAGTGGTCATTGTACAGGTAAAGTTTGGACCTCCCTTTGGTCCCCACTTTGCCTGGTTATGTGCTCCACCCCCGTCGGCAGTTTCCAGTTACTGCCATCCCTTTCTTATAGTATTATGGTAGATGTTCAGGGTTCGCTTATGAATGAGAACATAATTTATTTGTTTCTGTGATAAATCACTGAGTATTATAGACTCTAAATCCATCCAAGGTGTGCAAAGTCTATAATTTTGTTCTTCTTTATGACTGCATAATATTTCATCATGTATATGTACCACATTTCAAGGAACTTAAATCACTCTACAAAATAGATACCTGCACATGCATGTTTATTGCAGCACTATTTACAATAGCAAAAGTGTGGACCCAACTGTGCTGACAATCAAAACTGGACTGGATAAAAAAAAGAGTAGGCAGTTTTTAAATGAGTGGGCAATCTTTAAAAGAAGTGATTTCCACGCAGTTTAAAAGGGTTTGTGGGACGGTTACAGTAAAACTTTCTTATGTTTCCTCTCCTTAGTCAACTCCATATTAATACCCATCTAAAGCCTATAAATTAATGCAGGAGAATATATATACATATTTATTTTTCCCCTCCTCAAGAGTCTTTTCCTTAGGATCCCTATGCTAGCATGATTTTCACTGTTCCAAAGATTTGCAATTGTAGGACTAAATGTTTCCTACTATCCTCCAAAATCTATTAGTAGTCAGTTTTTAATGCTTAAAATAATAGAGCATTGCAACCATCTGTTCAGTTCATAACTCCTCACATATTGAATATCCATCCTGATGGCATGCTGTATGTTTTATTATCAGGAACATGAAAGACCTGAGTTACTATCTTACCTTTACCCTATAACACGTATATGATCTTGGGCAGAATGCTTAATCCCCTTGAGAAAGATTTTCATCAATAAAATAAAGATAATATTACTTAAAATTATTCAATAGATTCCAGAAATCAAAATAATTATCTAGTAATGGAACTAAGTGATACAATTTAAATTTTCAATAAATAATGGTTATTGATATATACAAAATGTGAGACAAAAGTGTTCAGATTTTTGGCTGTGAATTCTTTAAAATATAGGTTTCTTTTAAAAAGCAGATTTGGAGCCGGGCTTGGTGGCTCAGCCTGTAATCCCCCGCCTTTGGGAGGCTGAGGTGAGTGGATTGCCTGAGCCCACGGGTTGGAGATCCGCCTGGGCAGCGAGACCTCATCTCTACAATAAATCAAAAAATCCTCCAGGCGTGGTAGCGAATGCCTGTAATTCCGGCTACTTGGAAGGCTGAGGCGGAAGGATTGCCAGAGCCCAGCAGGTCGAGGCTGCGGTGGCCGGGAGCGGCCACTGCACTCCAGTCTGGGTGACAGAGTGAGACTCCAGCTCAAATAAGTAAATAAATAAATAAATAAATAAATAAATAAATAAAAAGCAGATTTGGAAAGAGAGAAAATGGACAATTTGGCTTTAAGAGATAGTTAATAATGTGCGGAGAATCTTGAAGGTTGGATCCAGGATTCAGAACTAAAATCTAGGATAAAAATTTGTTTTCTAGGGCATGGGTTCCCAGCCCCAACCTGTGGACTAATACCGATCCGTGTTCTGTTAGGAACCAATACACAGCAGCAGGTGATCCTCCAGCAGTCAGATCAGCAGTGACACTGGATTCTCGCAGGAGCATAAACCCTATCGTGAACTGTGCATGATATAAAACGCGATGCGAGGGACCTCCTTATAATAATCTAATGCCTGATTATCACCCCCCCACCACAATCTGAGGAAAAATCATCTTCCACAAAACCTGTCCCTGATGCCAAAAAATGTTAGAGAGCGTTGTCCTAGGGTGTATGTCCTGTAGAGAAATACATAAGCCAACTATCTAACAGAAAGATCCTAGCTTTTGCACAGGCTTTACCACATCTCTCCAAAACCTGGTTATTAAGGACCTCTCTCCAACCAGTCTCCTATTACAGGTGTAGGTTTTTATTTCATTTCCTTGGCATCAGTTATGTATGTGAATTTGCTTATCTGCAAATGTTTATTCTTTTTTAAAAGTTTAGAGTCGTGGGGAATATGGGAAGATTTGTTACACAGGTATATAGTGTGAAGGCAAGGTTTGGACTTCTGATGAGCCTCCACCCCTTCCCTGCCCTGTGGTGAGCATAGTACCCAAGGGGTGGTTTTGCATCCCTTATTACCCCTCCCTCTCTCTCTCCCTTAGCAGTCCCCAATGTCTGTCATTTCCATCCTTGTGCTCTGTGTGCCCAGTGTTTAGTACCCACTTATAAGTTGTGGATTATTATCCTCAGAACAGATCAAACCTGGCTGCAATCCCCAGAGAATTCAGTGATCCCAAAGCCAGTGGTTAAGGAACAACAAAGAGACGAGTCCTCATATACCAGGAGGAACTTTTGGTGGCAGATAAATTCAACGATACCTTGGGTTTTTGTACCGAGATTCTTCAACTTCTCAGAAGTGTTCACCAAAACATCCACTCTCTGGTACGTACCCAGATATTCTCATTTATGTGCCTTGCATTTGACTTCTCTTTTTGGCAATCAACCACACAGAACTGAAGATCTGAACATAGACCTGAAAGCGAAAAAATAGTAGAGGATTCCAGATTAATTGACTAGTGTTTGCTAATATTTCACAGGAGAAATGAAATTAGATGCATATCTAAATACAAAATTTGAATATGGTTTCTCTAAAAGAAAAACATTGCCAGAAATATTTTTTCCTATTTAGGAGATAGGTATATTCTAATCTAATGTAACATCCACTTATCTTTATATCATGGTCACATAAATGCTTTGTTTGTTTCATTCAAAGAAAACAGAAAGAAGCCATAAATATTAGCATTATTTTTTTCTACTAAATGTCTAGAAATTCATATTTCACCAAAATAAGTATATGTTTCATTGCAGAGTCTTCTGAATGCATCATGTCCATTATCAACACATCACATGTTGAAATCACTACCTTCTTCTTGGTTGGGATGCCAGGACTAGAAGATGCACACATCTGGATCTCTATTCCCATATGCAGCATGTATTTTATTGCTGTTGTGGGAAATTGCACCATTCTTTTTATCATCAAGACAGAGTCCTCTTTGCATGAGCCCATGTACTATTTTCTTTCCATGTTGGCTATGTCTGACCTGGGATTGTCTTTATCCTCTCTGCCCACCATGATAAGGATCTTCTGGTTCAATGCTCCTGAAATTTCTGCCAATGCCTGCTTTGCCCAGGAATTCTTCATTCATGGTTTCTCAGCACTGGAGTCCTCAGTCCTCCTGATTATGTCATTTGACCGCTTCCTAGCCATCCACAACCCTCTGAGATATAGCTCAATTCTTACAACTGTCAGAGTTGCCCAAATAGGAATGGTATTCTCTTTTAAGAGCATTCTCTTGGTTCTTCCTTTCCCCTTTACTTTGAGAAGCCTGAGCTATTGTAATAAAAGCCAATTATCCCATTCCTACTGTCTCCACCAGGATGTCATGAAGTTGGCCTGCTCTGACAACCGAATTGATATCATCTATGGCTTTTTTGGGGCCCTGTGCCTTATGGTAGACTTTATGCTTATTGCTGTATCTTACATCCTGATTCTCAAGACTGTTCTGGGAATTGCATCCCAAAAAGAGCAGCTTAAGGCCCTCAACACTTGTGTTTCACACATCTGTGCAGTGATCATTTTTTACCTCCCTATCATCAACTTGGCCATTGTCCATCGCTTTGCCCAGCATGTATCTCCTCTAATTAATGTTCTCATGGCAAATGTTCTCTTACTTGTACCCCCACTGATGAACCCAATTGTTTATTGTGTAAAAACTAGACAAATTAGAATGAGAGTTATAGCAAAATTATTTCATAAGCAGACATAATCGTCTATGTGATAGAAAAAATATTAGTAAATGTCTTAGGTAAAAGATTTAAAGTAAGTTTGAGCAAATATCCACTTACTTTGGATACTGGAAATAGGTATAGAACTAGAAACAGAAAGTACATTGCCTGAGGTCCCCATCTCAGTTAAGAATAAATATAGATATTATGATAGCATCTCTGATAAAACTAACAGATTATAACCAAAACCAAAAAATGGCACTGTCTATAGTTCTGACAGAAGTGGATTCCTCATTCCCCATATTCAATCTATATATACCATGTTCTTTTAATTCTAAGAATAGATTTTATATTCATAGTGTATCCTTATCCATGTAATCACTTATATGCCACCAACCTTTCTTTAGTGAAATACTGCTCAGAATTGATTTTCAGTGTATGACAAGAGTAATCTTTTTAAAAGGCAAATTGGATGCTGAAGTGCCTCTTTTAAATATAAACTCCCACTTCTTTAAAAATAGACTTAAATCAATGAAGTACAAACTCTAAGACCATTTATGGACTGGACCCTATCTACTTCAACATCATCAGATCATCATTAAATTCCAATCACATTGGTTTATCAAAAAATTATTGAATTTACAGAATTCTCTGTTTTCTGTGAATTTTCATATCAGATGTCTTTTGTTAAAGTGATTTTGAATTTAATATTGCAAAATTCATTTCTATTCATTTTAAAATTTCAGCTTAATTTCATCATAGTTACCTCAAATCAAGTTTATATTATAACCCTCTTTTTTATTCTTTTACCACTAGTTTACCTTCTTTCTTGACTATACTTAATATTTGCAATTTTAGATATATTTAATGTTCTTTTCTTTTCTCAACTTTCTGAATAAAGTATACTATCAATTAGTTGAAAAAAATCTGTTTTTTTTTACTTTTGTCTACTTAATGTCTAGGACATTTCTGATGCAGAGTCCATCTCAATAAATAATTGATGGTGAATAAATGTAAAAATAATGCCATATTTAGAGAAAAATTGTTTGTTGAAGAGTTTAGTAATATTCCATTGAAGTGGGGTAAAATTTTCTTCAATAGTGTTTTCCTAGTGTATGCATATCATAGATGTTCAAAGATTTTAAGAAATAAAAAGATATGGTGCTAAAGAGAAATTTTTTGTCTTAGATTTATGGATGACAAATAACTTAACTTTCCTTTTTATACCCACTCATTGCCAAGTCTATTTCACTAACCACACCAATTCTAGTCTCTTACACTTTTATCCTCAGATATATAAAGAGACAGCTTACAGAAGTGCCAAATTCTTAAAAAAAAATAACCAGCTCACAGCTGGATAGTACCTCACAATAAATGAAAAATTTTAATAGATACAAGCATTGTTTTTGAACTTCCAATATATGAAAAGATATGCTTCCAGGTGTTTTTAGGAATTTTTTTATTCATTTCTTACAATGACCCATTTTCTTATGAAGTATCTCTTCCTTTATTTTAATTTAAGAGACTGAGACTCTGAGAGATTGATTTAATGGAATTCACACAGATAGGTAATCAAAAGCTGGGATTACTCCAGAACAGTGTTATCTTGGTTACATTTCAGTTTTCAAAGTCAGGGTTGCATCTATTTTCACAAAGCTATTCTAGTATAGAAAACCCTATCATTAGATCAGAACAAAATTTTGTGTGTGTGTTTGAGGTACATAACTGTATACTTCTTCCTTTTCATAACCTCACAGATACACACATGAGATTTAAGATTGTAACACAACAAAACGGTAGTTGGTATAGCTTATTAATTAAAAGAAATGGAACCTCATATTTTCCTGGTATAAGAATAGGCAGCACAATGTGAAAACTTCAACAGTGTCCACTAACAAGATGAGTGTCAATTAAGTGGCCTTAAGAGCCACCTAATTCTTACAGGATATCGTACATACGTGTCACATATAATAGTCACAAGATAATCTATATTTTAGGATGTTCTGACATCCTTAATAAAATGAGATGAAAAGAAAAATAAAAATACAAAAGTGCCAGTAAAGGAGGGGAGGACCTTATGGTTAACATAATGATTCCCACTTGTTTCTGAAATGCAGAGCACAGTTTCTAGAGGAATGAAAGTCCCTATCTGGAACTTCTAAAACAGTGGTACCCAACTGGGGGCAATGCTTCCTCCAACAGACCTTTGGCAATGTCTGGAGATACTTTTGTTTGTTGTAATCTGGGAATGTGGTTTTGCCATTGACTTCCACTGGTTAAAAGTTAGAAATGCTGCTAACCACTCTTTAATGCACAGGACATCCGCTATCTAAAAGAATTATCAGCCGGGCTCGGTGGCTCAGCCTGTAATCCTGCACTTTGGGAGGCTGAGGTGAGTGGATTGCCTGAGTCCGCGGGTTCGAGACCTGCCTGGGCAACTTGGTGAGAGCTCATCTCTACAATAAATAAAAAGATTAGCTGGGTGTGGTAGCGTGCGCCTGTAGTTCCAGGCACTTGAAAGGCTGAGGCGGAAGGATCGTCGGAGCCCAGCAAGTCGAGGCTGCGGTGGCCAGGATTGGCCACTGCACTCCAGTCTGGGTGACAGAGTGAGACTTCAACTCAAAAAAAAAAAAAAAAAAATTATCAAGCCCAAAATGTCAGTCATGCCAAGAATGACAAACCCAAGTCTAAATGTAATTGTAAAATTGCAAATAGATTAAGTTCCAAGTTACCTAAATACTTGGAGCTCTATCACACAACACCTAGGCGCATTCTGATAACAGGAAAGTTTCTTGGAAAAGCACCCAGTGGAAATCTTCAAGAAAAGTTTTTTTTTAAGTATTTAAGTGTTGTTTTAACACTTTTAAAAAATCACCGAGGAACATGTACAGAAACTTATGAGAATGCATATAAGCCTTAACATAGACAATAGCTCAAAGACTTATTTTTAAGTATGATAAGTTTTGTTGTTATTGTTTTGTTGTGTTGTATTTTATTTTTCTACTGGATAGCAATCATTTGGGAGAGGCTTGTGGGAAAATACTGAAAGATAAAACATTATAAAATTAAAAAGGACAAAGATGACCATCCTTTCTTAGATGTAAAATATATGTGAATTAGACAGAGATAATATACCTTTGTGGTATAGGAATCATTTGAGAACATTAGTATAATTTTCAAAGTGAATGACTGCTTCTCTGTAAAATCTAATCATTAAAGTTTTACTATGACCCTTTATTTAGCCTGTTTTCCCCCAAAGATTATTTTATAAGACCTCAGAATGAGTGGGAAGCCTGCTGGTTTCTAACTTCTTTTTTTTTGGGGGGGAGAGTTCTAGACATCTATCTAATTCTAAACTATAAAAGATAGTGCCATACTACATCAGATCACAAATGTCATTGATTGCAAGATGCATTCTTCTAAGAGATGTTAAAATGTGAATCTTAGAACACATAAAATGCAGTATTATATTTATATGAAAGTTACCCCTAGTCATTGTAATTAAAGACATTTCAAAAATCTGCGGGTCCTTCAGAAATCCATTTCTAGTAGTGGCAAGAGACTCAAAAATAAATACCTTAATTTATTGCACACAATTGGGGAGGGAAGAACATCGTATCTGTGTTCTGTTTTTATGTTCTTCTGCTTTCTTCACATCTCTTACATGCATACTTTCTATTTCTATATGACCATTTCTCACCTATTTTTTTTCCTGAGAGTCTCAATATTAGATTGAAATGCTTTTTTCTTTCTTTCTTTTTTTTTTAAATTGAAGTCTCACTCTGTCACCCAGACTGAAGTGCAGTGGCACGCTCCCAGCCACCGCAGCCTCGACCTGCTGGGCTCCGGCGATCCTTCTGCCTCAGCTTTCCAAGTAGCTGGAACTACAGGTATGTGCTACCACGCCCAGCTAATTTTTGATTTATTGTAGAGATGAGGTCTTGCCAAGTTGCCCAGGCAGGCCTCGAACCCACGGGCGCAGGTAATCCACTCACCTCAGCCTCCCAAAGCTCTAGGATTACGGGCTGAGTCAACGAGCATGGCTGAAAATGTTTTTCTACATTGCCTTTTTACCATCTGAACTTAATTGATAAATTACTGATCCCAGAAACTGTGCAGATTCTCATTTTAAATCCCTTATACAGTGCTTATTGAAGACATGCATGTTTAATTATTTGTACTAGTTTATTTAAAAGCTGTTTGCTAAATGCTACTTTCTCCCAGTGACTTTACGACATTGTTTGGAAAAAATGGTCAATGCTATGAGAAAACACTCTATAATACATTCAATTAATTATGATCTACCAACCCAATCTATTTAATTGAATGTATTATTTTTCTTGAAAATATGAATTCTATTCATTTCACATTAAACAGGTGTAATACATTTGTGTGTCTGTGTTCATGAATCTGCCATAGTACATGGATGTTGTTAAAGTGGATTGACCTGAAAGATTTTTCCTTTGGGATTGTGTGAGATCATTACCATTCCTAAAAGTATCAGAATTTAAAACATATATGTCTAAATACTTTAAAACAAGAACAACTAAAGTATATTATTGCAACAAAAGTATAAACTATAGTTCAATAAAAGATATTAGACATTTATGACTTTAAATAGTTCTTAGAAACCAATAGATGATAGATAATTGCTATAATATTAGAAATTAATAATTAAACCTCTCCCTTAATAAAAGCAGGAAATCTAAAAGTCAATGATAAAATTTTAAAACAATCCCTCAAAACTCAACAGACAACTTTCTTATAATTTTGATTCAGACCTTAGTTGGCAAACTAAGAAGAGAGAGAAAATGATAGGAATAGTGTATAGAGTAGGCAGACATCCAAGAATTCCTGAAGAGAATCCATGGTAAAAAAATAAATAAATAAATAAATGTGTTATGGTTGAAAAGGAAAGTAATAATGATTTTTTTTTTTTTTTTGAGTTGGAGTTTCACTCTGTGGTCCAGACTGGAGTGCAGTGGCCGCTCCCGGCCACCACAGCCTCGACCTGCCAGGCTTCGGCGATCCTTCCGCCTCAGCCTTCCGAATAGCCGAAATTACAGGCATGCGCTACCACGGCCAGCTGATTTTTTGATTTATTGTAGAGATGAGGTCTCGCTGCCCAGGCGGGTCTCAAACCCGCGGGCTCAGGCAATCCACTCACCTCCGCCTCCCAAAGGCACGGGATTACAGGCTGAGCCACCGAACCCGGCTGTAATAATGATTTTTAAATGCAAGACAAAGTACACTGTCATTTTAGCAGAACAGAAGCATTCTATGGGCAACTCCATTTGAGTAAGATAGTTTTCAGTCAGTCATGTTCCTCTCCTTGGCAGCAGTCTTAATATGGTTTTACTTTTAAGTTTAAAAAAAAAAAAAAGGGGCAAGCCCCTTGTGTCTCCTCCCACTGTGGGGGCTTTTCTGTCCTCTCAATAAATCCTGCTTTCAAAAAAAAAAAAAAAAACTAACACTAAACACACTGTATTTGCTGGTTTGTGTATTTCTATGTTTTTTTTTTCATACGAAACTAATCATCTCCCCAGCAAATCAAACATGACTGACAGATTTGATTCCAGAACATGTGGTACAGTACTCAAGCAGCACTGTCTCAACATGTGGTTTTGGACCAACAACATAAGCATCATCTGGGGGCTTATTAAAAAGATAGTAGCTTATGACATACTCAAAATCTACTGAACCAAAATGTTCATTTAAAAAAATTATTTATTTTTTTTTTATTTTCAAGATGTGGGGCACAATCCAGGGTTAGGTACACAAGTAGTCATAGTACGGGTAAAGTTTGGTACTCTTATTGATGTTATGTACCCTCCCCCCCCTCCCCTGGCTACTGCCAATCCTTTTCTTATAGTATTATGATAAATGTTATTTTTATTTTAAAGATGTGGGGCACAAATCAGGATTAGGTACATAAGTGGTCATCGGACAGGTGAAGTTTGGGCCAGCCTTTGGTCCCCACTTCACCTGGTTCAAACTCTTCAGGTGATTATTTTGCACATTAAAGCTTTAAAAAGCACTTTACTAAAGCACTTTCATTATTACCAAGTGTATAAAAACTTGTGTGTTTGTGTATTAATGAAGATTGGAAGCCTTAAAAGAATTACAGATGAAAAGTTGAAAGCACAGTGAATTTGTCTCTAATTCCTATGTCACTAATTAATCCACATTATTATTACATTAGATAAATTGGATATGATTTACATCGAAAGGAGATTGACTGCATGTGTTTGCTGACCCATGGTTTTGCTAATATTTGTTGCAAAAAGAATCTATAACCAACAAAGTAAATAAATCTATATAACACAGCATGGCTAATTCCACTGATTGAATAATCAGAATTGATTAAAAGACTAGAGGCAAGTGATATAGTTCCCCTATAAAGAGGTAAGAAACTTTCTCTATTAGCCAACAAATTGCTTACCCTACTTATGTAAAAATTATTGCAAATCTATGTGGAAAAACATACAACTCAACAGAAAATGAACAAAAGACTTGAACAGATGCTTAAAAAAAAAATCTAAATGATCAATAAGCATATAGACAGGGGAGTATAACTTCAAATTGGAGTAAAATTCATAAGCAATATTGATGGTGTCATCTGTTTTAGAACTTGGAACTATAAAACAACTAGCTGACCTGCCTCTGGATGTACTGACTAATCATTGCTACGGAAAAAAACAAGCCAAGTCAAGAGTAGATAATTGTTGATTCAAAATATGATCCTCAAATTCTTATCATGCTCAGTTTTTTCAGCCTAAGTCTGCATTATGAGCTCCTAGATCTGTGTCCCTTGAGTGACCTTTTACAAGTTTTGCCATGGAGTATTGTGCTATTTTTCAAACAGCTCTTGCTCATAGGCATTCCCAAGGGTTCTTGGAGCTTCATTGGACACTGCTTATAAGAAGAAAAGGGGAGTTTAAGAATTCTACCCTGCTTCTAATCACTCTCTTACTGTTGACTTCATGGTGAGTACCACATTGATTTTAAAAATGTAAGATGTAATTCTACTCTTCACAAACATCTGACATAATTTGCATTACATCGTCTGTCTGTTTGGATTGTGAAGGGATGGACTAGATGTTAAATTAACAAAAACAAATCAGAAGATGACATGGAGATTGAGAATATTAGAACACTTTGAAGGAAAGACAGAGTACACATTTTGGGGGGGAGTGTGTGTCTTGAGGAAGTCTTAGGCATGCCCATCCAGAAATGTCCGGTCTGTGTGGTATGTGTGAGAAGGATGACTATCTCTAACATTACTTGATTGTCTTTTACTTTTGCTGTTAGGTAGATATATAACCTTGGACAAGTCATTGTATCTCTCTAAAATTTTATTTTTTAATCTATAAAATGGATAAGGTAACGTAAATGAGTAAAATCTATATAAATCATTTAGCAGAATGGCATATTATGATCTAAAAGTAAAAATAAATGAATATATAATACAATAATTAAGTTTATGTATTTTTTATACCTTTAAACTAAATCTCAGTAATAACTACCTTTAAAAAAACAATGCAATCTTTATTTTATTTTTTAGCAGGATTTATTGAGAGCTCAGAAAAGCTCCCACAATGGGAGGGGACCAGAACAGTTTGTCCCAGTGCAATCTTTAAGACAATGGTGAGACAAATGCCATAACATACATGACCACTGTCTAGTCACATAAGATTATTTGAGCCTTTGCTAGCACAATTAAGAAAATATGTCATATGGCTTAGATAAGCAGTTTCAGAAGACGAATGAATACATAAGATGTTATATATAGATAGATAAGATGTTATCTACAGGCTTGGCCTTTCTCTAAAATTCCAAAGCATTATCCTTAATAAGCTATAGGTTCCCATGGAAACCAAGATTTTGAACAGTACTCTGTGCACTCACCCATTTAGAGGTTGTAAAGAGGAGAAAAATCTAACAACAAAGCAGTCAGTAAAACACAAACACTGACCGGGCTCAGTGGCTCAGCCTGTAATCCCAGCGCTTTGGGAGGCTGAGATGAGTGGATTACCTGAGCCCGTGAGTTCAAGACCAGTCCGGGCAACTTGGCGAGCCCTCATCGCTACAATAAATTTTTTTAAAAAAATAGCCAGGTGTGGTAGCATGCGCCTGTAGTTTTAGCTGCTTGGATGGCTGAGGCAGAAGGATCACTGGAGCCCAGCAGGTCGATGCTGGGGTGGCCGTGAGTGTGCCACTGAACTCCAGCCTGGGCGACTGAGTGAGACTCCAGCTCAAAAAGAAAAGCAACAACAACAACAAAAAACACACATACACAAAGACTAAGATTATTATTTTCCTAGAAGTCAAGTTTTTCCCACACTCCCAATATTCTTAGAGAAGTCTAAGAGTCAGTGGAAGAAAAACCTAGTACTCAACAATGAAGTAGAAAGCTTTAGGTAGTAGTTAATATACTAATACTGAGAATAAATTAGAATGTGGTATCTGATGACTACTTATTCAGCATGACGTAGAGTAGGGGTATCCAAACCTGGGCCACAGACTGGTCTGTGGCCTGTTAGGAACCTGGCCACACAACAGAAGGTGAGTGGTGGGTCAGTAAACAAAGCTTCATCTATATTACAGTCAATCCCCATCACAGAAATTACCTCATGAGCTCTGTATTATGTCAGAGGAGCAGTGGCATTAGATACTCATAGGAGCCTGAACCCTACTGTGAACTGGGCATGCTAGGGATCTAGGTTGCATGCTCCTTGTGAAAATCTATGCCTGGTGATCTGAGATGGAGCTGAAGTAGTGATGCTATGTATTTCATTATATATTACAATGTAATAATAATAGAAATAAAGTGTACAATAAATGTAATGCATTTGAATCATCCTGAAATCATCCCTACCCTCCACCCCACATCTGCCATCTGTGGAATAATGGTCTTCCATGAAACCAGCCCCTGATGGCAAAAAGGCTGGGAACTGCTGGTTTAGAGTGCCTACTATATCAGCAAGAGTATAAAACTACATGTGTTCTAACGGTCCCTTTTAGCTCTAAGACTATATAATTATGAACTTTTAGTCCTGGCACAACTTCAAATATTCATACTACACAAATATATAGGTATAAATATAGTCAGAGAATAATTTATGATTTTCTTCCCCTAATCCACAGTAAACTTTGCTATTTCCTTTAATATCTTTTTTCTTTGCTAAAGAAATTTTTATAAAGCTGAAATAAGAAAGTCCTCCAATTATAGACTTGGTTTTATGAATCATGAGTAATTTCATGGGATCAAATAATTGTCTGGGATTACTAAATATGCAAAGCCCGTTTTTTTATATACTTGAACAAAATGAAACAAACCCCTGGACGAGGAAGCAAGTCACATTCTTCTCATTTATTTCTGTGTTTGACTTTTTTTTTTAAACAGTCTAAACTGACAGTAGAAACATAAATGTTTGACTTTAAGAAGTATCCACTAGTTCTCTAGAATATATGATATACAACATACCAGAAAGGGATATATTTTACTACAATTTCATTGAGGAAATTTCCATCTGCACTGAGGTAAGAATCTAGTTAAGTATCTTCCCATATGCCATGTCTCCTAACAGCACAAAAATAGAAGTTCTTAGATTCCTCCTTCTTGGGATCCCTGGACTAGAGAAGAATCACATCTGGATATCCATTCCTTTCTCATCTGTGTACCTTCTTTCTATCCTGGGTAATTTTACCATTCTCTTCTTTATCAAGACAGAGCAAAGCCTCCATGAACCCATGTACTATTTCCTTTCCATGCTCTCCATCTCTGACTTAGGACTGTCCCTCTCTTCCTTACCCACCACTTTGGGACTACTCCTGTTTGGTGTCCATGAAATTCATGCAACTGCGTGCTTCGCCCAGGAGTTTTTCATTCATCTGTTCACAGTTACTGAAGCCTCTGTGCTGTCAGTGATGGCATTTGACAGATATGTGGCAATCCATAACCCTTTAAGATACAGCACAATCTTAACCAGCTCTAGAGTCATCGAAACAGGATCTTTCTGACTTCCAAAAATGTTCTTTTGATCTTTCCACTGCCCTTTCTCCTGCAACGGCTGAGATACTGTCATCAAAACCTGCTCTCCCACTCCTATTGTCTCCATTAGGATGTCATGAAGCTGGCATGTTCTGACAACAGAGTAAACGTTGTCTACGGACTCTGTGCTGCACTTTCCACTATGCTGGATTTGGTCTTTATTGCTTTCTCCTACATCATGATTTTAAAGACTATACTAGGAATTGCCCCCCCAAAGAGAACAGTTCAAGGCCCTCAACACCTGCATTTCTCACATCTGTGCTGTGCTTGTCTTCTATGCGCCCATGCTGAGTGCCGCAATGCTCCACCGTTTTGCCAAGGATGTGTCTCCTATGATCCATGTCCTCATGGCTGATGTTTTTTCCTTCTGGTACCACCTCTGATAAATCCCATCGTGTACTGTGTGAAGACCCGTCAAATTCGAGAAAAGGTTGGGGGGAAAATTTTTTGTCCAAAAAGAAGTTGATCAAAGGAATGAGAAATGGAATAAATATATATGTGATAAGTAAATAAATTTTGAATGTCTAGCTGAGAGAAAGAAAGATAAAGTAAAATGAAGTTTGAGGGGTTTAGTGTCAAATAGAGTTGATAGAATTAATGCCTTTGACACTCAGTATCCTAAGTATCCTTACTCCTCCTATGATCTTGAGACAATTGCCTTAGCTCTTTGGTTCTTGGAGTGTATATCCACAAATCTGAGCCTTAAAGGAAGACTGGATGTTTCTGCTTTTTGCTTCCTAGAAGATAGGCCAGTAAAATAATATGAGAAAAGTACCTACATCAATGTCTGTCAAAAGAAAAAAGTGTTCTACTTTTCTTCACTTTCCTACTAAGCAAAAACCTATTAAGAGAGGGGCTAAATTGTTTCTTCAGTTCTTCTTAAGATTCATGATGATTAAATGACTGGTTTTTCTAATTTCAGAACATTCTGCACAGACTCAAAAATGTTAAAATATGTATATCAACTGAATATTTGTAAATCAACTCAAACTATAAATGCTATTATTCTGGAGTTATATGAGTCAAGTACATTATTACCAAGGGCATTTTTTAAAAGAACAGCAATGACCAATTCACTGTTTATTTTAGCAGATTTTGTAAAAAAAAAAAAAATTTATTTTGAGCCTGTGCACATTCTAAGCTCTGGCTATTGATTTTTAAACCTTTCCCCCACATATGTTTTACCTCAGTTTTTAGAATCATCTAATTATAATCATGTCTTTAAAAAGATTCTTTTTATAATTAAAAGAAAATTAGTGAAAACCATACAATTTTCCACAATCTTTTATCCATGTAAGATCACATTTTCACTGTGCTTTCCTGACAATCTCCAGCCTAAATACATATTTTATCTCCTCCCAAACAACAGTCTGTCTTTATTCATCATATTTTTGTTTGTTTTTGAGTTAGAGTCTCACTCTGTTGCCCAGGGTCGAGTTCAGTGGCACTCTCAAAGCCACCACAGCCTAGACCTGCTGGGCCCAGGTGAACCTTCCACCTCAGTCTTCCAAGTAGCTGGAACCACAGGCATGCAGCACCACACACAGCTTTTTTTTTAATTTTATTTATTGTAGAGATAAGGTCGCACCAAGTTGCCCAGGCAGGTCTCAAACTGGGTTCAAACAATCCTCTACCTCCACCTCCCAAAGTGCTGGGATTACTGGCATGAGCCACCATGCTCGGCCTTATTCATCGTATTTTAATATTATTATATTACTTTATAATCCTAGAGGCCTAGGTATCATTTATGTGTACATAACTTATTTTCTACAGTACCTTTTACAATTATTTTGTGTTAGAATATGAGTTACGGAAAACTAGTAATGACTGTCCATCTTATTCACTATTTCATACCAGTTGCTAGCACAGTGAATGTCTCATGGTATGCATGCAAATAATTATTAAATAAATAAATGAGTGAACACAGAAAATATTATGAAAACATATATAGTCACTAAAATCACACACACACACGTCATGCTCAATCTTCAACTTATAATACTCTAAATCTTATTAGTTTATTCTCTCAATTATTTTTTGTAGTCTCCTTCTCAGATTCCATACTAGCATTTTCAGCTTTCTGTATCACTTTTAGAAAACCATATATACAAGTTAACATCATAGAAAGATAAGTTTTGTGATTCATTTATGTCTATTTTTTTCCTTTATGTCCAACACATATTTCAATAACAATATGTTTGTCTTAGACTGCAAACAAAGCAATGTACCTTCACTTTTATGATTCTATGAATAAATATACTTAATAAAGATCTTGAGATGATGAAGAGATAGTGAAAATGCTTATTTTGACAAAAGAGAGTAGTGAGTAAAGTTAAGAGCTCAGAGAAGTTCAGAAAGTGACTTTGGGGACTTGTTCAGACTGAGAATAAATCAGCTGCAAGGAAAGTGAATTTTCTTGGCAAGAAACAATGTCCCTGGTATTGTTGTATTACAAACCACTCCAAAACCTAGTAATTTAAACAACAACAATTATTTATTTCCTCATAGTTTTGTCATATGTGCAGAGTTCCACAGGGTCACCATGTCTATGCTTCATATGGCACCAACTGGGCATTCTCCCTAGTGTAGTGGGAAGACAGAGATCGTGACACCGAGACTATTATAGGAAGTGGCATTTTATTACGCCGAGCACTGGCTTGGTGGGCTCGATGGGGCTAATGCTTCCAGGTTGAGCCCTGTAGAATGGGAGAAGCAGGGTCTTATACCTTCATTTAGGTAAGGGAGGGGGTCGTGTTGAGTGATTGCACATCTTTTTTTTGGAATTTACAAGGTAGTGTTCAGGAAAATCAGATCTTTCAAAGAACAAATGGTTTCTCAGGAAATGCAGGGCAGTGATCAGGGGCTGTAACTGATAAGGAGAGCAGTTGTGAATTAGGTACTCTTTCTTTTGCATTTCCATGAGAGTCTTCATTCTCGGCCATTTGGTCTTTTTCAAATAAAACTGGCCTGGCAGGTCTTTAGAGCTTGCTGCTTGACTTTTAAAAAGAAACACCTTTAAATGCTACCAACCCCCCTTTCTGCCACAGGGTTAGTGGGACAATCTGTCATCCCAGGTGATTGCCAGGGGGCCAACTGCTGACCCCAAAGCAGCTACTCATGTGTTTCTGCGTTCACTCACTCAATCACACAAGAAATATATATTTGAGCATTTGTCACATTTGCCCCTTCGATGCTTGATCTTTTATGGATCTATAGCATTATCATTCTTAATTTGGTGCATTAACATTATATGGGCTGTAGTTTTTCGTTCAGCAACTGTTTTCACAAACTTAGAAATGGCATTCATAATTATTGGGGCTATGCAAGGGAGGATAAGGCAGGATCCCACATAGGACTACAGATCCAATAATATACTTAAGTCCTCCCAGACCCAAGAACATGTTTTCAAATTAATTGCCGATTTTTGTGCCTTGCCATTTTTGCACCGGGACATGGGCAAGTCTTCTAACATTGGTGGCTATATCAGTTTTAACTTTACCATTACCATTTATTTGCAAACAACAGTCAGAGCTATTAAATTTACCACATACTTCTTCTTTTTCCGCTAACAGGTAGTTCAAAGCTAAGCGGTTTTGATAAATAACTGCATGCATTTGGGCTTATTCCTGAGCAACAAGTTCAAAAGCCGTGGTTGTTTGATTAGTTATAATTTCTAAGACAGCTTGTAACCTAATAATGCGATTTAGCATATATATAGGTGTGCAGTATTTCCGACTCCCATTTTGTGCCCATGTGGCTGGGCCATAAGTATTTATAAATCTCTGGGGTGGCCATTTGTTATTTTTTCAAACCTGGGTCCCTCCTATAATAGGAACTTGGTGGAGGGATCGAGCTTCTCGTGTTTTGAGGCTTTTATAAAGGGGGATGCCTAGTTCATTCCCCCTTGAGTTAGGCAGAAGGAAAAATCCTGGCTGGATTATTCCTATGGTGCATGTACCTTTCCATAATGCTGGGAGCTGAGCATATGCAACGTTTCCACATATCCAAAATAGCCCTTTAGTACATTGAGAAGATTTAGTTGCATAAGCAGATGCCCAATACCAAATAAGCCTTGTTGGGCACCAGAACAAACTCCTGGCTGGGATGAACAACGATGGAAAACTCTTACATCTGGCTAGATAGTTTCTATACACGTACATGCTGGGTGTGTGAGGGAAATAATAAACACCCAATTTAGGCAGAAATACATAAAAGCACAAGAACACTTCCTATTATAAGAAAGAATGGAAATGCTAGTGAAACCCTTTTCTAACATGCTCAATGCGGACAACTCTGTCAATTTTACAGCAAATAAAGTAAGTTCTACAGCAATTAAAATGACAAACAGTTTAGCAAATATAAAGGTTGACAAAGCAAAACAATGGCTTATCAGTAATGTCCACTGAGTTCTTAAGCTGAATCCTCAATTTTCTGCTGTGCATCAATCAGTCAGCCTCCAGTGTGTGACTGAAGCAGGGCTTGATGTTTTCTCAGGTTTCTAGAGCAGGGCTTGAGAAATTTTGACTTTCTGAAGGGTCAGCTTAAGGGGTGTTGCTGAATCTGCAGTGCACTCCCAGTCAGCTCAATTCTGCTATATAAAAGGTAAATGCCCCCCTCCAGAGGGGCTTTAGAGGTTATACGTTCCATTTTTTTACCCATACCATATCACCTGGCTTAAAAGAATGGGCATCAGTAGTTAAACTAATTGGCAATCATTCTCTGACTTGACAATGGATGGCATTTAGGACTAAACCTGAGGCTTGCATTTGTTGTTTTAGGGTAAGACTTCCTAATTCCTTTAAGTCTTTCTGTATGCCCTTAACGAGAGGGGGTGGCCGCCCATAAAGAATCTCAAAAGGTGAGAAGCCTGTTTAATTCATTCAAAGGCCTGTTTCTGGGCCTTTTCCAATAGCAGGGGCTCCTGTTCACCTCCCTTTGAGGCTTCATAGAGGAGTTTCATCATGATAAAGAAGTTAGGTATTTAAATTCTATAGACTAGTAGAGGAACAGGACCACCCTTAGGATCCTTTTTTTTCTTACAGTTGTTGGTTGGGTCCTTCGTTTTTCAATTTTTAGCAGCACTTACTTCCCTGGGACGTTTGAGTTTTTCATGGTCCAGGAAGTGTCTAGGGAAATAAGCTTATAAACTGTGATTAAAATTTGTCCCAAATGGCCAACACATTTTCTTATGAGCATTTATGTTTGTGGCCCTCTTTCCCTCAGAGTTTTAGGAGAAAGGCCTACCATTAAACAATTTCAAAGGTTTAACAAATTCCATTTCAGGGACTTGGATCCTGAGCAATGCAATACTGAATACCTATGTTTAGTTTACTTGTGCCTCCAAAGGATTTCTAGTGATTATTATGCTAAAGCGCAAATTGAAAGACTGTACTGTCCTAGTTCTACATCTGATAGGTTGCCACTCAGCCTGCAGTACAAATGTTTGAACGCCTTTTAAAAACCTACCTATAGGAAATTTAATTTAGCCTGTGCTAGCTGTCCTGCCTCAATAATTTATTCTTTAGAGATTTTTCGATCCCATAATCATTTGGGGTGCTGAGGGGTGAAGGTCCATCTTTTGTAATTTCTTCAGAGTTGATAATGGGCACAGTCCTGCCAAGCCAGAGATCTAAAATCTCTCCCTGTCTGACTTGAGGTGTCCAGATTTGTTTCAGCAGTGGCATTGTTTGCTGGCACTGACTAGAATTCTTGCATGACCATTATGCGGGCATGAAATTACTGGATTCTAGCTCAATAAAAGGAATAAAGTCAGGCATACATTTTGACAACTTTAGGTAGTAGCTGATTACCTTTTGTACAAAGCTACCAGGCCTGAAGTTATTAGCATAACTTAAATGATAAACTTTAATTTCTGTGACTTCATTACAAGTATCAGCCTTTGGAGTTTTTAGTGTATTTCTGGACTATAATGGTAGCCTGACAGATCGTTTTAGACTATAATTTGAACAAAGCACTCAAGTAAATCTTATATAAAATTAGAAGAGAAATTCAAAAATGTTTGGAGACTTGCATCCAGAAAAGACTTTATTATGCCTAGATTATTTATAGAATGTCTTCTGTATATATATTTTTCATTAAACTTTTCTCATACCATTTTTGGAGTGCTTATACCATTTTATTTTTGTTCTTTTTATGAAAAATTTTCAGATAACTATTTACTTTATTATAGGACAGAAATTTACCATATAAGATTTTTTTTAGATAAAAATCTTTTTTCTTACATTTCTCCTTTTTTTGTTTTCTTACTAAAACCTTATTTGCATACCAACAACCTTTTTATATTTTTCCTTTGTTTTTTGCTTTCCTTTTTATTTATAGATAACCTTTTAGTTATAATTTGAATTTATCTTTTAGTAACTGTTAGGTGAAACATTTAGCTTTTGGGACACCTTTAATTCCCACTAGAGAGCAGGTTTTAGGAGAAAGAAGTTCAGTATGAGCACAAGGGCTAAAAACTTAACCTCAGTATTAATTAAGAAATTAATTTGGACCGCAGCCACATTCATTTAGACCTAAGGATTCTCTGGGATGACGGCAAACAGGGCACCGGACTGGGCCGTGCCCCTCCCCCTTCAGTCAACAGCCACCATCACCGAGTTAGGTGTTCCCTCCCCCCCTTCAGGAGAGGCTGCACCATCTCTTTCAGTGGCTTTGTAGTGCGGATGTTGGACAAGGTCCTGTGGGCTTAGGCCATCAAGAACAGTTGTGCTTTAAGTGCCCAGATTGACCACATTCATAGCAGCTGATACCATTCCCCTTAGCAGGTTTATCCTTATCAGGCCTCTTTTGGGTGGTTGGAGCTTTGCCTTTAGTGGCAACTGCCAATAGTTTTGTTTACCCTTCCTCTGGCTGGTGCTCATTTTGGAATTCTTCTCCTTTTTTTTTTTTTTCTTAATGTTTCAGTTTCTAAGAACTTCAGAGGCTTTCTATAATTGGGAGTTTGGTATTCATAGTCCTGAGTCAAGCCTCTGGAGTTTGGTACTTAATATTCTATAGGATATAATTTTATTTGCAAAGTAGTGAAATAAATTTTTTAAATGCCTCTGCATACAGAACTTTTGACCTTTTCTTTTTTAGGTCTACAAAGTGAATTTAATTGCCAGATAGTTTTACTCCTTTCCAAATCTGTTTTTTTTTGGAGTTGGAGTTTCACTCTGTCACCCACCGCAACCTTGACCTGTTGGGCTCTGGCAATCCTTCCGCCTCAGCCTTCCAAGTAGCCGGAATTACAGGCATGCACTACCATGCCCGGCTGATTTTTTGATTTATTGTAGAGATGAGGTCTCGCTGCCCAGGCGGGTCTCGAACCCGCGGGCTCAGGCAATCCACTCACCTCAGCCTCCCAAAGGCACAAGATTACAGGCTGAGCCACCAAGCATGGCTCCTTCTCAAACCTTATTATCTGTTAACTTGTAGTGAGTTCAAATTTTATCTTTAATAATGCACTTATTGTTTTTCTTTAATCTTATACCACAAAATTTTAACTTGCTCCAATTATTCAAAATCTGTCCCATTGGGGTACCCGAGAGCACAGACCACTATACACTCTCTCGGTCATGTTTCTTGAAAACCCAGAATTTGTTTTGAACATTGGCAATTTATTCCTCAAAGGAGAATTAACAAACAAATAACTAAATAAAGCCATAAATAGCAATGCCAGGATTCCCTAGGACCCTGATGGTTTCTTCCAGACTGAGTGTCCTCAGCCCTCCTTGTAGCCCCCCCCTTTTTTTCTCCATGACTTTCCAGTGATGTGTACAAAATGGCCTGGTACAAAACCTTTTCAGAGTGAACAGACCACATAGATGTAATATGATCTGTTTCTACTTATTCCTAATTACAAACAGGCAAATTGTTAAAAATCCTCACGAATTACTAAATAGCAGCCTTAGTCATAAGATGTGGATAATTAAATGAGAGTGATTATGTCTCACTCCATGCTCCACAGAGTGTGCCTAGTACTTGACCTATCCCTTAGGTGAAGTACAGACCTTACAAGGTGACTTAATCAGGTGGGAATGGCTTAATCCCATGCCTTATTAAGTCCTGCAAAGTATTCAGCATTTATAGCTTTACCAGTCTTTTAAGAGGTGTGCTAGTCAGGCATAGTCAAAAAGTAAGCATTAGTGTTATCTAGCATTACATTATAAAGTAGGGACTCAGTATACATTACACAACTCTAAGAGACTTCCAGACAGTTTTCAGGGACAAGCAGTTGATTACGATCTTAGGCAAGGCCTAAACCTTTAGAAACAGACTTACTTTCAACTAACCTGGCTTTTAGCATTTGAAAACAAGAACAGCCTATATTCAGTCCCTTAGTTACCAGAGAAAGATTACAAAATTATTTTCTCCAAGGCTAGCATTAACTTGAACTGAGTTAGCAAAAGGCTAAGTAACATATAAGAGACATTTTTATGTTTCCTTACAGGTGAATTACAATGAACTCCTTCAGAATTTATGAAGGAGAACACAGGCTAAGGAAGGGAGGGGTGAGGTCCCGGGAAAGAATTCAAGGCCGGGCTCGGTGGCTTAGCCTGTAATCCCAACGCTTTGGGAGGCCGAGGTGAGTGGATTGCCTGAGCCTGCGGGTTCGAGACCCACCTGGGCAACTTGGCGAGACCTCATCTCTACAATAAATCAAAAGTCAGCCGGGCGTGGTAGCACACGCCTGTAGTTCCAGCTACTTGGAAGACTGAGGCAGAAGGATCGCCGAAGCCCAGTAAGTCAAGGCTGCAGTGGCCAGGAGCAGCCACTGCACTCCAGTCTGGGTGACAGAGTGAGACTCCAACTCAAGGAAGAAAAAAAAAGAATTCAAGATAACCAGTAGCACTTCATATACACAGCAGGCAACTTTCCCACAACCTTAAAAACAGAAGGCAGGAATTTTAACAGTGCCAACAGGTTGGGAGAAATACCACACAAATAAAGGGAAGGAAACATAAAATGATATAAAGAAACACATGCCAATCAAGTTTTTAAAAGGCGACATGTCCCACCAAACAAAGCATAATAACTCAACCAGCTTTTTAGCAGATTCAGAACGACAGACACACAAACAAGAGAATGAGGGGTATGGGAAACATTCACTTTTTCCCCCCCCAGTCACACTCCTCGTGAAGATATCTCAGACACCTCTTAGCAATTGGCAGGTTGGTACACCTCCAATGCAGACTAACTTTATGCGGAGCCCTCCCGCCGTCCATCTCATTCACAATCACACAGCACATTCTTCAACCCTCCGCCTTAGTCCTAGGAGTCTATGGGTTCATCTTTAGACAGTGTTTCCTTTCACTGCCTTTCAGCCCTTTGCTTCAGGCTGGAGATTACTAGCAGATGCCAGGAGGTGATAAAGCTCCCCTTCTGTCATCCATTGGCAGGTCTATGCAAAGGCCCTTATTCCTACCCTTTTTGCCCTTTCCGTCAGGTGGTCATCCTTATGCCAGTTCCTCGCCTCTTGGGTTCCTGTTGTGCTTTCGTGGTCCGAGCTTCAGTGCACCAGGAGGGGCCTCCCTCCTACGATCAAAAGGTCCATTCTGTGCCAGGTGAGATTGCCCTTCCTGTTGCCCTGGAGGTCTCACCTCAATGACAAAGGAGGTGGAACACACTGTCTCCAAACTCTCCATTTTCTCAGCCAGTGCACCAGAATAATGTAGTAGGAAGAAAGAGAGATCATGATACTGAGACTATTATAGGAAGTGGCACTTTATTACACCAAGCACCAGCTCAGCGGTCTTGATGGGGCTAATGCTTCCAGGTCGAGCCCTGCAGAATGGGAGAAGCAGAGTCTTATACCTTCATTTAGGTAAGGGAGGGGGTAGTGTTGAGTGATTACACATCTTTTTTGGAATTTACAAGGTAGTGTTCAGAAAAATTAGATCTTTCAAAGAATAAATGGTTTCTCAGGAAGTGCAGGGCGGTGATCAGGGCTGTAACTGATAAGGAGAGCAGTTGTGAATTCGGTACTCTTTCTTTTGCATTTCCATGAGAGTCATCATTCTCTGGCCATTTGGCCTTTTTTTTTTTTTTTTTTGAGTTGGAGTCTCACTCTGTCACCCTGACTGGAGTGCAGTGGCCGCCACTGCAGCCTTAACCTGCTGGGCTATGGCGATCCTTCCGCCTCAGCCTTCCAAGTAGCTGGAACTACAGGTGCTCGCTACCATGCCCGGTTCACTTTGATTTATTGTAGAGATGAGGTCTCACTAAGTCTTTTCAAACAAAACCAGCCTGGCAGGTCTTTAGAGCTTGCTGCTTGACTTTTAAAAGAAAATACCTTTAACTGCTACCAACCTCCCTTTCTGCCACAGGGTTAGTGGGAGACAATCTGTCATCACAGGTGATTGCCATGGGGCCAACTGCTGACTCCGAAGCAGCTACTCATGTGTTTCTACGTTCATTCACTCAATCATACAAGAAATATATATTTGAGCATTTGCCACACTAGAGTTAAGGGAGACACCCTGAAGATGGTTCACTCCCAAAGCTGGCGGCTGAGGCTTATTGTCAGTGTTGAGTTTAGCTAAGCTCCTACCTATGGCCTCTCCAAGTGAATTGGGATTCTAGGAGTATGATAACTGGATTCTCAGGAAAATTGGTCATGGAAAAGTATTCCAGGAAGCAGGATGGAAGTGTGTAGTCTTATTAAGGACTCTGTGTGGAGCAGGAATAGTTAGTGTCATGTCAACTGCATGTATTAATTATACACCAATGAGACAAGCTCAGATGCAAAGGGAGAAGAAAATAAACTCCATCTCTTGATTGAGGAAGATATAAATAATTTGGTACTTCCTTTAATCTAACACAGGCCAGCATTATTATTTCTTTCATTTAACAATCAGTTTCATGAACTCCAAATTACGAATAGGTGTAGACCTTCACCTGTGTTCCTGTGCATTCTCGTTGCCGAACAGTGATGGAGACTCTCCTGGAGTTGCTCAAAATGGTGCCACAATAACTACTATCTCAGCTGATCACCAAATATGACTTGGAATGCTTATATTATTTTGTATTCTTGTTCATCTCCAAATCCATTCCTCCTATGAACCAAGGAAGCCTGCGGATCTGAAGTAGAGTAGGAAGACTATAGAACCAAACATTTGGCAGGTTTTTTAATCTCCCTATTCTATTCCACATCTTCATGTTCCCTCCTTTAAAGGCAATAAAAAATGAATGATTCCTACTCTTTGCCACTTTACATAAAGGCTTCTAGGTGTATTCCACCAGCTTATCACATTCCCTTTCCTAAGAAGAATGCCACTTCTTTTTATCCAAACTTAATCTAAATCCCCCCAAACTAAGACCTTGCTACATATTCTTTATTTTTTGTTTGTTTGTTTGTTTTGCTACTAATAGCTACCATCCTGTATTTGGTAAATATGCTTGTTTTAAAAGAAAAACATTTTAAGAGTTACATATACTTGATATCTCAACTTTCTTAGTTCTCATTAATTCTTCATTGTTTTGGTGTATTTCAATGTATTCATGTATACAACTCTATATTATCTTTCATCTGCTTATCTAACATAGAAGTCATTTAACATAAATATGCATAACGTGTGTTTTTGTTTTGTTTCTTGTTTCTTCCTTTCCTCTTCTTCTGTCTATTCCCCAAACATGAACAAATCACTTTATCCCTTTAGGAAACTAGTATTAATAGGTAATGGATTCCAAAAAGATGCACTTTTTGCATTTAGGGAAAGACATTTCTAAGTTAGATGTTTACCAATCCAGAAACTAAACACTAACTGCTCACCAGGGTCTCTATAGATAGGCTTTAAATCACTCTTGATTGAGAACATTTCTAGAACTCTGCTCATATTTTCCATACTCATGCAATCATAGAATAACATATTAGTCGACAGAAATTACTGTATTGAACAATCTAACATTTCTAAAATAAGCCAGGATTGCAATATTTTCTCTCTCCATCTCTGTGATTTGCAGAATAAAGTTTAGACAAAACAAATGCCCCAAAACTTTACTGAATGATGAATTAGAATAAAACAAGTAGACATATAGTTAACTGATCTTCTATCTGAAGCATCTGACTAGTGCTTCAAAATTATATAATCTAGTTTCTGCTAATAAAACCAACATTACAATCGCTATATGTTCTCTTTTCACAATAACTAGAAAACTTGCAAAAATGGAGAAAAATTAATTTGAATTAACAGTTTTTAAATCTAAATTTAAAAATTATAAAATTATAGCATAATTTGCAAATCTACCTTCAGTAGCTATGCTTGGTAAGCACCTTCATACATAATGTTTTGAAAAAAATTAACAAACTTTTGAAACTAGTATTAATTTTTTTTCTGGTTGTCATGTGATTTACACACCATAGTGATGATCCATGTTGGCAAATATTTTGTGCAAGTTACAAGTTCATTATCAATTTTTTGAGAAACAGAAATAGAGTATTTAAATTTGAAGTGTGAACTTTCATTTTGCAGGCTCTTCTCTGCTAACAGGTTTATCAATCACACAGTGAAATAAATCATACCATTGCAGTAAGTGGTAAGCAGTAGACACACATTGGTCTTTGTTTTCTGCATATATTTTTGAGCTTACTTAATTAAATAATTTCCTTTTGTCCCCAGACTACTCACAGTGGTTTTGTTCATTTCACAGGCTTTGGCACAAGAAATAATCAGAAGACCTTGTTTAAAAATAAAAATAACTGGAAGGGTCCGCAATGTCAAATACATCTTCTACCACCAATTGAACCTGGAAAAAATGAGATGTATATTTGCATGCTTGTATTTTGTACATTTGATTTTATCAGTGAGTCTCCTGTCTTTATAGTTGTGTTAACAGTGCACTGGACATGGTCAAAACAACAAAAAAAACAAAAAAGAGAGTGATGGGATATCACTAGATTTTTTTTCATATTTAGCAATGTATTAAAGTGAAAACTGCGTGCACTGCACATGTATCTCACATGCCATGAGATGAAGCTGCAGTAGAACCTTGAAGTACAAAGAATGACCGATAAAAATTTTTTTAAAGTATAGCTTAAGACTAAAGACTAAGGAAAACCCTCCTTCTCCTTAAACTCAAATCAAATCACATTAGCAGTTAACTCTAAAGCAGATGAGAATGTCTGATAGTACCAAGGTCTGTATATTTAAAAAAAGCGACAGAGAGAGAGAGAGAGAGAGAGGAAAATTGTCTTTTGAAAACATAAAAAAATACTCTTAAGTAACATGACTAAAAAGTATCAGAGATAGCGTTAAGATAAACTTTATATTTTATCTGGACCAACTAACTGTCCCTCTCCCTCTCCTTCTGGAAATACTGATCTTCAGGCCTAGCTAGATCTTTCTTAACAAATCTCACAACATGAAATTCATAACTAGAAGCATTCTGACATCTTAAAGATAATCCCTTGCCACAGACAGGATAAATTTCCCCTCTTGACATTTGATTTTTGCACCTCATTGCTCAGGCGGTAGGATTTCTCAGCCTCTTATGTCTTCCATCCTCCAAAAAGAGCTGTGAGAATTCTTTAGGGAATTCTCAGCCTCAGGAAAGGCCCCAGAGGACAAGCTGTTTGGATCTTTAAAAAGACCCTGAGTTTTAAACAGGAAGCATTCTTACAGCTGAGCAACCATCTATCCTGAGCTCTGGATGGAAGTATGCCTGCCAAGCCCTTTTCTCTCCTGCTGTCAGTGCTCAGGTAAGTATTGCAAGCACAGTTACATAGAGAACAGGCAGAACACAGATATAACTAGGTATATACAACTAGGATCAAACACTGAGCTCTCCATCTTAGCCCACATCACGTTAGTCAACACAGCTTTGAGTGACTGAGGGACTCGGGATCGGAGACTTGTGATTTTAGTTTTAGCTTCATCATCATGTATAATCTTGCAAAAGTCACGTTCATCATTTTGTTTAATCTTTGCTGCCTCTCATCTCTTTTCTCATCATTTGAAGCACTAGTTCCTTGATGTTGGAAATTGAAATGGTAATCTCTACCTTTCTTACCTTACATTTGTATTATGAAATGAAGTATGAATGTGAATTTGACATAACTTTGTAACAACCCAGTTCTAGGTGTACTTAGCTAGATCATGATTGTCCTTGGGAGTAATTCTGCAGACTGTCACCAGCACAGATGCTGATAATAGTAAACACCTTTGTGTGAAATTATATGAGGATTAGGAGAAGCCATCAGACCGTTATTGTATTGTTGCTCAGTCTGCCTCTTCTCTGTCTGTCATAGACGGTAGAATGATATCTCTTTATTTCAATCAGTTAGAGCTGAAGAGAAGATTGTGTACCAAGTAGTCCAGTGGAGGACTATCAGCTAAACTTCTCTGATACATTGATCTGGAAGTGTCATTGAGGAAAATGTAGAAAAGCCGCTCTAAAAATTATTCTGTTTAATGCATCCTGCATCTCGTCCACTTATTTTCTATTTATTCATTCATACATGTATTTGACATTTATTGAGCAAACTTTGCTAGGTTTCAATTCTGTGCCAGGGTTGCAAACTCTAGTGATGCAATAATTCCATCTCTCTGCTGCTAGTCATAACTTGCTTTTATCTTTTTTTGTTGTCTCCTCATACCTTGCACACTTGGCTCTTATCCATATCCAAAACATAATATTCAAGGAATATATTTTGAAAGTGAAATAACAGCTGGATGGGACACTAAGGATGCAGCTTTTCACTAGGCAGACAGAATTATTCTCCCCCTGTCTAAAGATAAAAGAGTGAAATAGATGACCTCTAAATGTTTCTTGTATTTCTCAAGCTCTCTGAAATAGCTAAGAGTAAGATTGATGGAAATCAGTTTCACTGTTAATTCACCGGCAGAAAAAACACACACTGTTCGCATCTTTCCTTAACTGATGGGGCATTTTTCCATCTTTATTATCATTTCTTTTAAAAACTATGTTACCACTTTCTCTTTTAACCAATGCTCCCAATTTCAGAATGGGCTTGCATCACTGGTTAAACACCCACAGCAAGCTCTCCAGATCCTGTGATATTCACTTTTTCCTTCATAGCCCACCCCATCCCCACTTCTTTTTTTTTCATTTATTCCTTTTTTTTGCTGTATCTTCTTATATCTTTTTCTTTTTTGCCCTTCAGAAATCATAAAAAAGAGGGAGTTTATTACCATATTAATTGTTATATTGTGATATTTTCAAAATGTGAATTATGAGTGGCAAAAGCTGGACTTTTTTTTTCTTTCTTAATCCTCAGCCCTTCAATATCTCTCTTACTGAGATAAAGGAAGCTTTTTCAAAGAATATTCTCAACTTATCGCTCTTCCTTTAAAAATTCTGATTTTCTCACCCATATGTAGGTTTTCTCTTTGAGGAAAACTACACAGATAACAGACTTTTTACT